>JAVYIG010001648.1:150000-312988 GCA_035222895.1 Strongylocentrotus droebachiensis | reverse complement strand
CCAAACGTTTTTGCTCATTACGCCACTGCTGGTCACCATTACGTAGCGATATTTGGCTCGCACGATTTCAAATTTTGCGCCCCTACCCCCTCCTAAGAAATCGTGGATCCGCGCCTGCTACTGCTACCCATACAGTACTACAAGGCGGAGTCAAGAAACATGCATTTACATTAATGGAACTGTTACCAAATCTTTGAAAAGGCTATATGCTTTTCAAAAGTGCAACTACTGAGAGAACAATAGAAAGGCGTTTGACCTACAAAATCAGCTGACGCTCGAACAGCTGGCATGCGCCCGCCAACATATCCATGCATTACAACATGCACTTGACTTGAGAGTTGGTCTTGTGTAAGTACTTCGTGTACTTTCCCCCGGACATTTCCTCGAAACAGCAGCCAGTGGCAATAACCTTTAATAACCTTCCCAATAACCTTTAATCCTTTTTTGTATGCCATGTACTTTCTCCCTTTCCTTTTCTCTCCCTCTTTCCTTTTCTCTCCTGACTCTCTCTCTCTTATCTTCCTCTAATTCATCTCTTTCTCTCCCTCTCTCTTCTTTTTTCTGTTACTTTCCTTTCTTCTTTCCCTTCTTCTTTTCATTTCTCTCCCTAGTCTCCCTCTTCGTACTTTTTTAAAGGAGAGTGAAGCCCGGGAGGTGGGGGTCGGTTTTTTGAGTTACTTTACCACGGGGCTACATTCTCCTTTAATCACCTCATTCTATATTCTTCTCTATTTCTCCCTTCTATTTTTTTTGTTTTATACTTCGCTTATTCGCCGCCAGATCCCCCCCCCCCCCCACCCCACTGAGTGAAAATGATGTAAGCATAACATGGCCCACAATCCAGTTTCTTATAACTTACAGACTAAATTATACACTTCCCAAGTTTTGTAATTTTGTTAGTATGTGAAAAATTGATTTACCCTCATTCATGTCTATTGAAAACGTGACATATCAACTTCAAGGTTTTCATCTAAAAGTATTCGACGAAGGCCCTAATTCTACTTTTCCACCTTTCATTCTTGAATTATAAAAACAAAAGTAAACATCCAATTTAAAAGGGGTATGATATGAATTTAGTTGTTAACTGTATATGTCGGACCTACACTCCTAATAAAACAGGTAACAATCTATACCGACTGATGAAAAACAAAGTAGAAATATGAAACATCCTCTTATCGTGCCAAGAACACTGTACTGTCCTTGCGCTGGCGTGCCACGCTCACATAATTGGGTTTCTGGTGGCTTGCCATGCACACATAAACTCTCTTTCGCTCGCGTGCACTTTATAGCAAAGTGCCCGAAATATTTAATTGAAAGATCCATGCTACTCGCTGAAACAGATTGTATAAATCCCGACGATATTTTAAGGCTCTTAAATTCATCAGAAGCTAACATTCAAAACGCTTTATACCGTTTCGTTCTAAGAACGAAACGTTTCAACTAACCCAAAATAATCGAGCATTTTTTTTTTTTTTTTTTTTTTTGCACCACCACTCACAAAAGCCCACATTTTGTTTGTTTCCCCTAAAAAGTTTAATTATCCAATGCAACATGTATTATAAACACCACTCTATCACAAAATTGTTTTTCTTTTGATCGAAGATTCATTAAAGTCTGCGAGGTCGCTCAAAGCCAATTTCCCCGGAAAAGTACCCTCTTGATTTTAAAATTGTTGATCAATTCCTTTCTTCTTTCGAGTTTCCAGATTATTTATGTATCCCAAAGGGAGCCCCCTGTCTACACCCGAGAGACAGGACGGTGTCTGGACGGTGTCTTAGAACGGACAGGACTACGCGGTAACCTACAGGATACAAAAATCTACATTTTGTCGTATTTTTATTTTATTTTATTTTTTCTTCATCTATTTTCTCTTTCATTTCATTTTAAGGGGAAAAAAAGAAAAAGAAAAAAAGAGAGAAGCCTATATTTAAATTATATTTTTGATACTCTTATTTAAAAAAAAAAAGAGAAAGAAAGAAATTAATATTAAAAAGAAAGGCGTTGGTGATAATAGTCAGGTCTTGACTGATTGCCATTACAACAAAAAACAACAACAACAACGTGCCACGTACACATTTTCGTGCATTAGTTCACGCTAATTGAACCTACCCTAAATTAACATGGCACACAGAGGATTAGTGGCTGGCACAATAGAGATTAGCATTGTGGCACTGGGTGAATTGAATGGGGGCAGCTTAAGAGGGTAGGGAGTCGCGCTGGCTCAGTAGCAGAGCAGAGGTAACGGGTTCAAACCCAAGTCGATGTGCTAGTGCCCTCGGTAAGACAGGATTTAATCCTCGTTACTAAGTCCCTCGGAGAGTATTTGAAGCAAGCGGCACCTTGGTTGCTTACTTACAAGCATACAAGGGCGTATATCTAGGGGGTTTTTTGGGTGTTTTAGAAATTTAAATACACCTATTATCTGTTTTTTGTATTTGGCTCCCCCCTGGCAAAAGAGTAAAAAATGTTGTTGTTTTTTGCTCAATGAGGGGGGGGGGGGGGTTGATGTTGAGGAAGAAGAAAAAACGAAGAGTGTTCACATTCGTATTTTGAATAGCGAACCCGATTTCGTATTATGAATAGCCGTCAATTAGGTTATAGAAGTTCCATGTCACAAATAGCAGTCCTTATGAATAGCGACCAGATTTCGTTTTCCTAGAGGCAGGCACGTAGCCAGAGTTTGATGTTTTTTGTTGTTGTAATCGATCGAGGTAAAAAGAAAGGGGTCTAAAAAAGTTCAACCGATCTTGGACATTTTTAGGGGCACGTGCACCCCCATGCCCCCGTGCTCCCCCCCCCCCCCCCCCGTGGCTTCGTGCCTGCCTAGAGGGCACTTGTATGTGAGGTCAAATTTGTTTTGATGCGCAAAAGTGAAAAAAGAAATCCAAATGTTTAGTAATGAAATGAATCCTGTCAAGTTAATTGTTAGGGTTTATCAGGCTGTTAGAATTTTAAGCTGACATCTCAATGTCCATCGTTTATTATCCACCCAATGTAAAAAATACAGTGTGATTATTATGGTGCCTTGAATTTGAAGAAGTATAAACTGGTCTAGAAGACATATTTATTTGCCTTTTGTATGTAACCAACCTAGATAAATTCAAGCCATAATTACAATTGGTATTACTTGCCCAGGCAGTGTGGGTAATAATTTGTTATTTTTCTTTCTATTTAATGTCTTTGGTAAACTACATCGTACATGGGGAAAGTTCAGCTTGGGTTCAGAGAGCACTTCAAGAGAAAAAAAATCAATTAGAAACAGCTTAAATGTGCATAAAATATCTGATTACATTAAACTTTAATTGGAGACCAACTTTTATTTAAGAATTTAAGAAAATATTTATACATTCTACACATTTTTGAAAATATACTAATACCAAGATGGTTTCAAAGCTGCATGTACAATGTACAATAATGTGTAAACAGGATCTGACACATTGTTTGTTTTGGCCTTGGTAATCATGTATTGGAATATAATTATAGGGCCTACAATTCTTTTTAATTTTTTTTTAGAAATCTGGCAGAGAGAGAGAGAGAGAGAAAGAGCAATTGTGCAGCATGAAACTTGGCATGCGATCCAGTTTTGCAGGGGTATTCATGATATTGGTATTTCCTGTTTAAATTGAGGATGTAATTCAATTAATGGGGATGAACACAAGCTGTCTGAAAGCGACCGATATGTCACCTATTGATGTTGAGATTTTCGTCTCTGTCAGCACATGTCTTGAGCTTATTATTGATTATCATTTTGTGCTTACCGTTTTTTACTTTTAATCCTCGTCTAAATTCATCACCCCCCCCCCCCTCACGCGCGAAGCTCGGAAGATTCTACGTTTCATTAAATCATTAGAGAAAGAAGACGATTCGTTGTACCGTTCTCGACTCTTAATCCTCGTCTGAATTCAGTTCCCCCCCCCCCCTCCCATCCGCGCGCGCGAAGCGCGGAAGCTTTTACGTTTCATTAAATCATTAGAGAAAGAAGACGATTCGTTGTACCGTTCTCGACTCTTAATCCTTGTCTAAATTCAGTTACCCCACCTCCTGCGCGAGGCGCGGAAGCTTTGACATTTAATTTAATTATTAGAGAACAAGACGATTCGTTGTAACGTTCTCGAAAATAATCCTCGTCTGAATACAGTTTTCCATCTCCTGGGCGAAGCGCGAAAGCTTTTCCGTTTCATTAAATCATAAGAGAAAGAAGACGATTCGTTGTACCGTTTTCGACTTTAATCCTTGTCTGAATTTCAAAAATGTTTTTTGTCTGCTCCTTTTTCTTCATACGTCCTCTTCCTTTTCTCTCCTCTCTTTTTTTGGCTGGCGTTTTTTTTTTTTTTTTTTTTTTTTTTTTTTTGGGGGGGGGGTCGCCCCCACTGCCCCCTGGCTATGCGCCTGCGGTCAGATGAACATCTTTTGATACCTTGTCCGACCCCGGAAACTCATGGATTGAAGGCAAATTACGGTCAGATAAGCCTTCAGGGGCCCGCCTCAGTCCACTTAGAACAGACTCCAAAGCTCTTTTTCAAAGTCTAAACATTTTAAATATTTTTCAACTTCATGAACTTCTTGTATCAACATTTATGTACGATTTGGTAAAAGGTTTTTTTACCACACTCTTTAGTGGATTATTGTCAGATGATACAGCATAGATATGCAACTAGGAGAAAAGAAAGTGGCTTACTTTATCAACCAAAATGTAAGACAACGCAAGGGCAATTTTGTATTTCGTTTGTAGGAACAAAGCTGTGGAATGATCTGCCAGATGAAATTAGATTAAAAACATCAAGGTTATCTTTTCGGAGACATCTTTCCACCTACCTTCTATGTAATTGACCTGGGCTCAATCCCATCCCCCTTCGTTTTTTTCCTTTTATATTACTTGTCTTCCTTTTATATATGTATACACTTATAGCGGCCTTAAGCTTTTACAGGATTTGTGCATGTACGTACATGTGTATGATTATTTTTATTAATACATCCTTTTCATTTTTATGAACACATTGATGATTTTATTTCTTCAAAGATTTGTCTTCTTTCATTATAATGCTTTAACGCTTAAGCTTTTTTATTTTTATTTTTTCATTTTAGTAAAGAAAAAAAGTTACATGATATTGTATTATTTTGTTGTATATATGTAAATACAAAACAAACAAGTTTTACATTCATATGTAAAAACAAATTAACAGAAAAAAAACTTGCCAAAGAATGGAACTAGGCTCGACTAGCACTTGTGCTAACTTCTATAGTTCCCATTAACAACTTCACCTAAACATAATAATATACATATTTACGTATATATCTTTTGTACATTTAATAGTATGCAGATGTATGTCTAAAAAATATCGTTTTAAAACCATTACTGTTCAATCGACATTACTCTTATGTTATGTATACATGTATCAGTATTATTTTGTTTGCATTGTATGATTGTTCATAGATCTATGTACTGTCATTATTGTGATGTATTGTTGTTAATAAATTCAAATTCAAATTCAAATTCAAATTCCTGGTGGGGTCGAGGGTGCGGAAACCCCTAAACCTCATAGTGTGGTACGGTATGTCACTGAAACAGCTCCCGTAGGACTTTTGTGCCAAAATTGATTTTTTGGCATTTTTGGATTGATTGGGGTCCAAGCTATCAGAAATTGATGGGGTTCAAATTTTCCCGACCCTCAACCCCTCTCTGGGGGGGGGGGGGGGGTAGTTTCCTATCATGAGACCCCCTACAATTGGGTGTGTCATTCATCTAATGATTGGTTTCACAAAACTTGAGTTGTTTTCTAGAACTGTGGTTATCCCTCAACACCGAGAAAGGTAATTTGAAGACTTTCAGTTGGATAAACCCTCCAACCAACCCATCCCCATCCTTACCCCACCCCCGTCAGCCCAATTTGCGTACCTTTGCCATTGTTCGGCCAGCTGTTTTAAGGTGTAGTACTTTTATTACCATTATCATATATATTTACTAGCCCATTTCCAAACACAAAGAGACAGAAACAAACATACAGACAACCTTCATGTATACACATCTACCTCCCCCCCCCCCCCACACACACACACACACACGCACGCACACGCTCATGCACACACGCACACCCTTCCTCCCACACGCACATACTCACACACACACACCCAAACATTCACAGGCAAGTGCGCTCGCGCGCACACAGCGCGCACACATTCCTACATAATATTATGCTGCTCTTCTGTGGTAAAAGTTGTTTTGTTCCTTGGTCTTCGCAAGTTTGACAGAATAAAGACCCTCTTTTGCAGTATATTGCCTGATTTTCCAAGGTAAGCATAAACATATAGCCAATGGCAAATCTCGATTTTAAAATTTTATGTGATGTGGGTCTTCATTATCGGTTAGAGAAGAAGAAAATAAATTGCAAAAACAAGAGAGAACTTTATTACTCTTGATCAATCAATCAACTTAGATGGTTAAATTGACAAATTGGTAAACATTGTATGCGTTGATATATATATATATATATATATATATATATATATAAGATCATGGACCTATTACAGAAGGACATTCAACGTTATTCTTTCTTTGATCCAATGAGATCCACCGCCTTCTGATTATGTGCATCTTAATGAGAACATTCAGCTGTTTTAACAATACGACTGCTCAAGCATTTTCGGTTACTAACAAAGGAGCAGTATCCCTCTCTTGGGTTTTGTCTTCCTGATTTTGTCAAGAAGGGTGTGAACATCTGGTTTGCCATTAACAACATTGATCTCTTGGAAGACACACCCACAGGGCAAGGAACCTTTCACGGGACAGTGGTAATCAACCAACAGGCTGTAGATGGAGAGCCAGTGAATCAACCACGTGTCATACCCGAGAAACTTTCTTCGCAAGGCCTTCTAGCATTTGAGATGAATGTGCTTCCAGAGCCAGACATCGATCAGAACTAGCCCACTGAGATTTCAGGCCTACAAGAATAGGAACCAAAATCTCATTTCTCAAGAATTCACTCATACCTGGGCTCTTGTGTACTACCTTACAACAGATGACAACGGAGAAATCATCCGAACTGAACCTCAGCTGCATGATGAAGAAGCCCAGCGCAGTGAAGAGATGCCAAGTGATGCAGAGTCTACAAATGATGAGGAAAATGAGCCTTCTAGCAAGAAGGAGGAAGCTGGGTCTTCTAAGGACAGAGAGGAAACAAACTCTGTCGTGATCATCAAAAAGCAGGTGAAGAAATCAGATAAACTAGCAAAGAATGATGTTCTTCCAACATGGGCTGCAACTAGGTCCTTATTGTTGTCTCAATCCTCTCCCGCTAGCACGCCTACAAACACAGCGGTGGTTGCCCCATTATTCAAGACATCGCCAACTGATTATGGGACCCTCTATACTGTTCTTCGGTTATCCCAGGGAATATCTGCGACTGTTGTTGGCCCTCACAGAAAGACATTGATAACGCTAGATCTCGATCTTTACTCCCGAGCGTTGAAGATTCAGCAGTCGGTGGGAAACGCCAACTGGATCTTAAGAGCTGGAGCTCTCCACATTGCTTTCGCTGCCTTACATGCTCTTGGCAAAACCATCGATGGTTGCGGTCTTGACACATGTGCTATCGAATGTGGTGCGTACACCTCAGCATCTCTTTGCAGGATCTTTGGTGGTAAAGCTTATAAGCGTGGCCTTGAATTCCACATTACTGCAAGCCTTGCAATCATGATGTTGCGTTTTGATGCCATACTATCGGATCTTCCCAAGGGTCCAATTCGCATCCAGTGCAATTCTCTCAAAGAAAAACTTCATGGACATGACCCGGAGATGGTGGAGATCTATGAAGAAATCCAATCCTGGTACTCAAGCAATGTCAAACCGCTTGAAGAAGCTGAAGACCTTGGCGAGTTTGCCCAGTTCTTGACCCGGTATCTTAACCAGGTGGAGAGTCTTCTACATCTCATTAGTTCATGTCGATCAGGGGACTGGGAGGGCTACTTGTCATCACTAGAAGGCCTCACCAAGTACTTTTTGCTCGTGATCTCCTGAACTATGCTCGCCTGATGCCAGTCCATTTCGCTCAAATGAATGCCCTAGAATAGGATGATCCAGAAACATGGAATGCCCTCAAGTCTGGAGACTTTGTGGTGGCAAAGTCAGAGATACCCTTTTCTCTTCTCTTCACTGATCAGGCTCTAGAGCAAGAAATCAAGAAACTAAAGGGGAATGGTGGGATGGTTGGACTCACAAGAAATGAAGCCGCTCTGGACCGACTAGTCACTACCACACCTCACCTTGCTGCTCTGGTAAATCATTACCTCAATGACTTCCCAAAAGCTACTGGAGCTTCGGTGAGGAAGGAGCATCATCAGCTCTCAGGAGACATTGCAGTGAGGTCAAAGAAGAATGCTATGAAACTACGCCACCTAATCGAGCTGCACGGCGGAGTCAATCCTTTCAAGGAGAAGTCTGGTTTCATCGGCACTTGTGTCAAATGAGGCGAAAAGTGACATTCTCCACTTTGCAGAAAAGGGCCAGAAGCGCTTTGAGGAGTTTGTATCTGATCGTTTGCTTTCATCATCAACCCTCTCGGTGTGGGACAAAATGAAGAAACTGAAGCTGAAATCTTTTTCGAAATGGATGGAGAAAAGGAAAGTGCCTGTTGAAGACATGGTCATCAAGTTGCGGGAGGAACGTGAATTGCTGGGAAGATTCCTTATCATCCAAGGCAGCCGCCCAAGCTTAGTTCCTAAACTTGCAGAAACAATAGGTGAATATGAAATGTCAGTGGTTCCCCGTTCACTATGTGCTGTCGATGGTTCTTTGTACATCCCAACAGACAAAGCAAGTCTGATGCATGCAGTTGAAGATGCAAAGGCAGAACCTCCCGATGCTGTTAAACAGCCTGATGTCGTGGAGGATAATCATATTCAACTTCCCCACAGGTTGAAATGATGCAGGAAGAGGTTCCGGTTACCGTAGAATATGAGATAACGCAGGTTCCTTCTGGAGCAGCCCAAAAACCTAACCTCTTGCATGATCTTCCTGTCAAGGTACTGATAATTGACGTCATGGGTGTACTTCAAGGCATGAAAAAGACACTAGCTGCCATGCAAAATATGTCAGACCTGCAGAATGCATTCAACAGGCGCATCGAAGGGATGATGGCTAGCTATGATGAAGGTCGAGTTGTGTTTGATCGATATATGGAAGAGTCATTAAAGAACAACACTCGACAAAAGAGGGCAACTACATCAGTAGAATACGAGATACACCCAGAAATGAAGCTCAAAATGTCCATCAAGGAGCTTCTATCTTCATCGTCAACCAAGAAAAAGCTGACGTGCCTGTTAGGTCAGGGGCTGCTTGATAACTTTTCACAGAACACGGACAGCCCTTTCAAGCTAGTAGTTGTGTATGATACCTTCATCAAGGGACATGATTTGGAGGAGGCGCACACACATGAAGAGGCTGATACCCTGATTCATAATCAAGTCCTTGCCTCTACTGCTAGTGGTGCCTTGCAAGAAATTACTGTCTGGTCCGTCTGGTCCCCTGACACTGATGTCCTCCTTCTCTTAATTCATCTAGTATCTTGTGGAAACAATGCAGTGCCCACTTCTCTACAATTTTCTACAGGCAAGGGTACAAACGAGAAATAGATGTGCTGGAGCGGGTTCAAGTCATTGGACATCAAAAATGTCAAGGCCTCCTTGGACTTCACAATTTTTCTGGTGCTGACTGGGGAGGAAGTTTGTTGGGATATCCAAGAAGACATGGATCAATGCCTACTTAAAGCTTGATGATGATGATCCTGCCATTATCTGCTTCAAAGAACTGGGCGAGGGTTCCATTCCAACTGAGCTTAGCAATGGAGAGCTTCCAACACAGGTGAAGGCACTAGAGCATTTCATATGTCGTTTTTTACTGTTCATCAGGTCCAACAACCCTACCATCACTCAGATGGGAACTGTTCCGATCAAAGAACCTGGAAGGTGAGATGTTACCTCCAACTCGTGCCGCATTACTACCTCACATCCTCCGTGCTAATTACATCACGATGAGAGATAAATCATACAAGACTAACTACCCAGTGCTTCCTCCTATCGAAGAGAATGGATGGTATTCAAATAATCGAGGATGTCTTCCAGTCAAGTGTCTTGGGCTCCCTGCACCACGGGCAGTACTTGAACTCATCAAATGTGGCTGCAAAGCAGGATGCAAGGGACGGTGTAGCTGCTCCAACAACGATTTGCCCTGCACTCCTCTCTGTAAATGCTATGGTGGAGACTGTGAAAACCGGACAAGGGAAGATGCTCCAGATAGTGACAGCGATTGAATTTTACTGGAAGTCTGATGAACTTTCCTGTTGTCATGGTAACCACGAAGTAGGTGGTTACCCCTTTCTCGATTTTATTTTATGTTTTGTTTATAACTGGAAAAATGTTTCCAAATAATTCTTTGATTTAGATCAAGATTGTGTCATGTACAAGTATTTCGGACCAAAATAGCTCAACTTGTTTCTGTTATTTTTTTTTCTTCGGGGCGGGGGGGGGGGGGGGGGACCATATCAACAAAACAAAATGCACATTTTCGTATTATTCTGCATTTGAAAAAAATATTACATATATAATTTGTCAACTTTCTGATTGACTGATGCAATTACAGTGCCTAGAAGTTGATATTTGAGAATTTTGTTATATTATCATCTGAAGGTGTTTGGCGCCATCTGGTGTTAAAGTAAGTTATTCATTTGATAGAATACTAAAATAGAGTTGATTTTTTATATTAACAGCCTAAAATAACAGTGTTAATGACATGTGATATGTTTCACAATTATTCCACTCTATAATAGTACACAATAATGCCATTTCCACTTCTTATTTCAAAATTCTAGCCCAAAAGAAAGAAGAAGGGCACATTTTTAGGAAATATTTCCCAGTTTTTCACAATTTTTTCGCAAATTGCGCCCCCATAACGTCAAAGTGAAAAAGTTTTATGACACAATATCATTAAAAATGAATCCTTATATACCTAAAAAAAACTTCACAGTGAAATTGGCGAAAAAATATATGAATTTAGGGTGGAAGACACCAAATTTCCCTATTGCGCTTTATATATGCAATTTTGGCGCCCAAAATGGACCCCCCAGGAAGTGAAGGAGGGGTTTGAAAATTTGAACCCCATCATTTTTGGCCAATTGGGACCCTTTTGAAGCCAAAACAGCAAAAAATTCAATTTTGGCAAAAAAATCCTACGGGATTACATACCATACCGCACTATCAGGGGTTTCAGGCATTTGATTACGGTCAGATGAACATTTTTTTATACCTTATTTGTGACACTGGCAGGACACTGATTGTCGTGAGGTCCAGCGGGTGGAGCCCCCAGAAGCTCAGGGGATTTAGGCATTACATTACCGTCATATTAGCATCCAGTGGGGTCCAGGGGGCAGAGCCCCCGGAAGCTCAGGGGTTTAGGCATTTGATTACGGTCAGATGAACATATTTTTAATTTTATACTTTATTTGTGACACTGGCAAGACAATGAATATCAAGGGTTTTAGGCACTAATTTGCGGTCAGATGAGTATCAAGGGGCCTGTCCAAGGGCCCTTGGTTGGGTCCCGGCTCGGGGGTTTTAGGCGTTTAATTACGGTCAGATGAGCAATTTTGATACCTTATTTTGTTGTGACACTGGTAGTTAACTATTTTTTCTTGTTTGCTCCCGATCCCCGCCGTTCCGCCGGCCCTGACATGTAGGCATCTCAAGAAGCATATTTCTTGCCTGGCTGTTAATTTACAAACGCACAAAAAATTACGAAAAATTGCAACTGATACCCCCCTTCTTTCTATTTCCTTCCTTATTTCCTCTTAAATTTTTGATTAGGGGAGGGGGGCGACAGCCTGGGAGGCGAGGCTCTTTCGCCCCCCCCGATCACTTCTTCCCCCTTTTCTTTTCTTCTTCCTCTACTTTCTTTCCCTTTCTCTCCTCTTTCCCTTCTTTTCCTTCTCTCTCTCTCTCTCTCTCTCTATTTTTCCTCCTTTTTTTCCCCTTCTTTATTTTGTTCTTCTTTTTTTTCACTTCTTTTTTTTCCTCCTTTTTTTTCCTTTTTTTTTTCTTCCTTCTTTTTTTCCCTTTTTTTCCCCAGGGGGGGGGGGGGGCGGGCCCCCCGGGCCCCCCCTGGATCCGCCACTGGGTACCAGTGTGTTGTGGTAATTAGGGTCCTTCAAGGACCTAGTAATTGGTTTGAAGAGTTAAAGGAAAAAGAAGAAGAAGAAGAAAAAGAAGAAAGAGGAGGAGAAGGAGGAGAAGGAGAAAAAGAAGGAACAAGTTCGGGAGAATATCAAAGTGATACTTATATACCTATATGATAAGGAAGATGTACGGATATGAAATTTCCAGAATAACAATATCTATGAATGACAAAATAAAACTGAGAAAAATTGAAGTTGAAAAAAAAAATAAGGATAAGAAAATCGTGAATAAGGATGGCATCATTTAAAAAAGATGGAAGTATTGAAGAAAAATGAAAGAAAATTGAACTTACGAAGGTCTTCCATGAGCATTGTAAGGTACATTTCAGCGGGTTGCGTTACCGGGGATGAATAATACCAAGACAAAAAGTCTCGGCATATGACACATATATGACATTTATAAAGAGCACAGGTGTCCACCACAAAACTGGAAAATAAGTGGATTTTTTTTTAAAGCCTAAGTGCACTACTTATAGCTACTTGTGCCCTCTATATAGAAAACAATGCCTAATCGGTGACCATTGGTCCCCCATCACGATCCTCTTATGTTAATTGAAAGCTGATTTGATGAGATAACCACCTGTCAGTGACCATGCTGGGAGGTCTAATCCCTCCTGGCCAAACTAGTGCAGTGGGGCTTTAAATTTCTGTGGTTTCAATACCACGGAACTGGTGAGAAAATAAGTGGAAATACTAGTTCCGTGCTCTATACTGATGTAACGGAGGTAATATAAGGGCGGGTTCTATCCATCTTATTTTTCGCGTTTTATTTCACCTCTCTTTTATGTCGTTTCTATTCAAGCGGGAGTGTTGCCCCCCACCCCCGTTTCTGTAACTACACTTCAACCCATAATGCTGTAGCGTGACCCCCCCCCCCCCCCCCCAGGGGGGGGGGGGGGTCTTATTAAATGAACGTAAAGTTTCCGGATTGTTTTATTTTTATTACATTCAATATCCCAAAAATACAAATTATTCTTCAAAATACGTTTCTTATTCATCAAAATAACATAATTAAATTATGTAATACAATTGTACAATTAATGAATTACGATGATTGAAAAAGAAAAGAAATCAGTTATAATATAAACGAACGTTTCATGCAAGAGAGCTACCCCAGACACACCTAACTTATCCAAAACAATAATATGAGTTTTCAAGAATAAAGGACGAAAGGTAACAGCTTCTGAAAAACTGGAAGTTATTAAACATTATTGAACTTGAATAGGCCTATATATAGTTGATTTATTCATTGCCTTGAATAGCGATGAGAGGCCTACATTATTTGAATTTGTAAAAAATATAATGCTATAAGGCCATTAAAACAAATATACATGTTTAGCGTTCCCGCCCGCTTCCTTTTGGGGGCCGCCTTCTTTAATTTTTTTTTAAAGAAAAAAAATAATAAAAACACTGCTAAAATGATCTATTTCTGATGTAAACAAACAAACAAAAAACAAAAAAAAATGCCGGCGGCCATCTTGAAAAATAGCACGACTGTCAGTGAAAATGAACCGAGCGGTCATTTTTAGCGGCCATTTTGAAAAAAAAGAAAAGAAAAGAAAAGGGCCTCCTCCTTCCTATTTTACAAAAAGTCAGGACGCTAAACATGTCGTTTTTTTAAATTTGGCATAAGGAAGGAAGCGGGGATTTTCAGACAGTTTATATCAAATATAGGCCAATTTAATCAAATTCAAATTGCGTGCATTCAAATTAAATAACCCAAATGTCGTCCTCGAACGAACACCGAAATTCATTTTTTTTTGCCCCCAATTTCCTTGCAGATGAAAATGGAGGTTCTAGATTCCCGTCAGTTGATGGACCCCTCCCCCCCCCCCCCAAGTCAGAAGAAATGGAATCGTGTAAGGGCAATTGTTAATATTAATTGTTTTTTACTTGTAACAATCCGCCTTTTCTAGCTAAGTTACTTTGTACAAGGACATTCTGCGAAACACCGCGCCAATTTATGCAGCGCCACACCCCCTAAGCACTGACCAATTAAGGAGGCCCCTCCGAAAGATATTCTGGAGATGCCGCTGTTTTTGGTCTTTATGAAAGGGCGTATGATAGTCCATCTGAGAAGAGCCCTAAATCTAATTGAACTTTGTCTTTACCCAATAAAGGCAATATAGAGATGTGTTTGCTTTAAGTGCAATGGGCAAATAACGGTATATGCACACACGGCCATGGCAAACAAAACTGAATATCATCGTTCGAGCAAAACTTTCAACGTTTACGAATACAAGCTCGTTTAAAACTGTTGTGTGATCATTCTACGTTGCTAATAAGACTGTTTGCATGTAGTTGGCTAGGTGAAAAGGGGATCGAAGTTGGAATTGTACTGGTTTAGAGTTTAGTGACTCACAAGTTCAAGAAAAGTAAATCTCGCCGGAGTCGAAAAACAGCGAAAGTTTGAGAATGGGAGATTACTACACGAGTGAGCACAGTTCGTGGGACTATGTAAAATTTATCTCGCTGCCTGAGAATATAAAAGCACCGCGTCTCTACTGCGTTGCTAGCGACGACGAAGTTGTCCTCCTTGGCGATACGCTGCGCGGACTCGTGTACGACGTCAACCTCCGAACCGAAAAGATAACGAAGAAGCCTTTGCAGGGAGATGTTATGGATTGTGCTATGACACCGGATGGGACACTCTACGCTAGCGAGTCTCCATCGGGATGTATTGGTGTGTACGCTAAGAACGGAAAACGTGTGAGGGAAATCCGTGTTAGCGGTGTCGCATCCCCTTGCACCCTGGTCATCGACGTCGACAAGGATGGCGTGATCGTGGCCGGGAACCTGTGCGGCGGCAGCAACGAGGTCCACTTCTTGAACCCGTCGACGGGGGAAATCCTACGAACCGCGACGCTGTCCGACGGCGAGGAGATCCGAGGAGAGATTCGGGTGACGACGTCGGGCCTCGTGGTCGTTAAGGCCTGCGAAGACGGGTTCGTTATCCTGGACGGTGAAACGGCGAAGGTCAGGAGCACGTTGAAACGCAAGGAATGGGCTGAATCACGCTGCGCCGTCGACCCGGCCAGTGACATCCTTTTTGTCTGCTCTCTTCAGGAGAGCAAGTCGACATCGAGTCCCGTCATCGCGGTGGTCGACGAAGTCGCCATCGATGGCCGCTTGAAGAACAAAGAACCGATCACGTTCAAGCAGTTGACCAGGCCTGTGATTGCGCCATTGATTACGTCACGAGGTCAAATGGTCGTCTGTAATGGCAAAGATCTCCTGATTTATAAGAAGGCATTCATGTACGAGAACGCATCCACGAAACCAGAGAAAAAGTGGGTAAAAGTCTGAATTAAACTTCTCAAATTCGGCTTTCTGGAGAACCCCCCTCCCCCCCCCAAAAAAAAACAACAACAAGGCTCTCCTAAGACCGATAATGATCATTGACGAGGTAATTTAGTAATTACAATGCTGATATCCCTAACATTATACTCATTAATAGGACAAATTAAAAGTACGAACATAATTATCAATTCGGTGAGATATTTAAAGATTTTGAAAGATAAAGAAGGTGATTTAATATTGACTGATTGGCCAACCTTGATCATAAATATAAAGGCTTTCTTAAAACGATCAAGTGGCAGTATGGACCAATATGAAGAAGAAAAAAAAACGTTGAAAAAGTTGTAAGATATACCCAAGTAGGATTGTGAATTATGATTATTTAACTATCATTTAGGTTTACACTATATTATGTTGAAAGGTGCAAATAAAGTAGGACTAATCCGTTTTCTAAAATGTCCTTCCATATCTCAACCAATTTACTTGATACCCTTTTTTCTAGGATAAGGACACACGGTGAAAGATATGCTTTCATTATTTTGTAATCTCCTCTTTGTTTATTAATGCACTGATTAAATGATTAAACGTTTAAAATGACAACTATTTTAAATTATGTGTATATCTTGCTATTTATCCCTTTAATATCCAAATCTGTTTTGGACATTAACGCATTATGTATATAATACGATCTCCGAATTCAAATATAATTTTAGTGGATTTGGAACAAAATGGAAAAGTGAGAAAATCGAGAAGAAAAAAAATCAGGACGGAAAATGTAATTATAATACTACCTCCGCTACATTTCGATTGGCTGTGTAATCTTCACTATTCTTTGACTAGTATTTAAAGGGAAAGTCCACCCCAAAAATAAGTTTGTTTCGATAGAGGCAGAATAATAAGAAAATCAGGTGAGTGAAAGTTTGAGCAAATTCTGAATGAAAATAAGAAAGTTATGAATTATTGAAGTTGTGATCAATCAAATACAAATTGGCAACTCTGTGACTTATTATACGAGCTCTCCTTCATTTGCTTTGTGCATAATATTCCATAAAATCATGTTTTCTTCGTTATTGATGACGGAATATATATTTGTTCCTTGCAGGGGGAGTATAAAAACATATTTGCAATTATTATATTTAGGGTGCATGTATGGTTGAAATTTTTCTTGAGGGAAAATGAAAATTTTAGATTTTTTTAGTACTAAGCAAATGGAAGTTGAGCTCGCATTTTACGTCATAGAGTTGCCAATTTGTGTTTGATTGATCACAACTTAAAAAATCCTTACTTCCTTATTTTTAATCGGAATTTGCTCAAACTTTCACCGACTTGTTTCTCTCATTTTTCTACTCCTATTAAAACTAACTTAATTTCAGGGTGGACTTCCCCTTTAAGCATTTTAATACGTTCTTATGTAGGTCATTATGTTATTATTTATACTCATGTGTATATTCGTATAGCCTATATTTGTAGCTTCGTCGCACATACTTCAAAGCAAAAGAGGTCTTTCTCGATTACGAGTTGTCAATATGCAATTATCTAAGATGTCTGAATACAATGTGAACCATGTGGACTTTAGACATTCAATACTGTGATATATTGCTAATAAATTCCAATTCATATCGAGACAATTTCGGGCGTGCTAGTTATATTACAAGAGGTCGTTCGAGATGATGTGAGAAAAATCGCATATGGCCGTTTCAGGCTTTTGTCGTCTAGTCCGGCATCTAGATCTAGTACATGTATTATTAGAGAATTAACATTACATATTATGTAGTCACTTTAATGATGTTTAATCCGTTATCGTCCTACAATTTCTTAGAAATGTTATTAATCATGCAGCGGCTGTGTGTAATTTCACTCCAATGTCTATGTCTAAGTAGACGTCTATACGTATGTTTATCAATTATATTTCGATTATTACTGTTTTTATGGATAAAATATGTAGTTTATTGCTTGTAAAATAAATTCCTCGTAACATTTCCATTTATCTAATTTGGATGAATAAAATAGAATTCATAGTTATTCATAGAATTTCATTTAGAATTAATATTCAAATGATTCAACACTGATATTAATCGAAAATTCATACCCCGTAAATGTTTGTGTGTGGGGCGGGCGCGGGATTCTCCTAATAATATCTAGGTGCCTTTTTACAATAACAAATATATATACAAAGTTACAGTAAGAAAAACGATTTGAAACGTCTTTAGCTTGATGTCACATAACTTTCAACTAAATCCCTCGAACCACCTAGTGTGTACACGATCCTGAATTTGGATATACAAAATTGAAAGCATTAAACATATCAAATTTGAGCAATAAAGCGATTGGACCATCTTGAAATTGGTGTCATAAATATCCACGCAAAATATCGTACGTTTTCTCCCTTGTAATGACCCAATAATTGAAACATAAATATTATGGACTTTAATCGTTAAATATTTGTAACAGAAGGGCATGCCGATAACATTCCAATAGCACTCATCGAAGTGCGAAGTAGTGCATTGTCAAACCCTTGTAATATTTGAAGGGGCGAAGCAAGGTGGAGGGGGTTGGGTGGGCGAGGTGTCCCACCCCTTTGGAAAATTGTATGTATGCATATCCGTTGTTATGGACATTTTGTATATATGAACTTGTCAGAAATGTAAGAGCGTTATAGCGGTTCCAGACGAGTATTATATACATATACAGATAACATGTATTTATATACAAACATAAATATATATTAATAGAACAAATAATTCCATTTGGAAAATCCTCTGTCATGAAATAATAATTAAAATTGAAATAAAAATCCTTAAAAGTTCATTTTTTCACTATGACCGGATTCAAGTTTGTTTCACGTTTTATATCAATTTCAATTGTTTTAATTATTATATATGTATAGAGAGAGAGAGAGAGAGAGAGGGAAAAAAATGTTCTGCGACGGAGGATATTTAAAAGGAGACTCGGCACAAACTTCATTATCTACATTTTTGTAAGGGGGGGGGGGGGGGTTGAGCCCCAACCCCCTTTGAACCAGTAATGTACTGTAGACCTTCATAAACTGTTCTAGCAACACCTCTGAATATTTGCACAGAGTGCTCATCCTTTGTATAATAGATCATTATGAAGATTATATAGTTCCAGTTTGTCCTTTTAAGTGGAGGGTAATTGAACCGAGAAATGTGAACTTCTACAACTCCATAATGGGTTAAAGTACAATGGGAACAATGGAAAAGGTGTCGCAATAATATTTTAAAAAAGAGAAAAATTGCGTTCATTTCAGCTTTCTTGAAAACTCTGATTTTCGAAAGACGTGTTGTCAAAATTAATCTCGATGTAAGACTTTGAAAACATTGCTCAAATTGTGGCGGTAATACGATATTTAGTCAAACTTATTGGAAATGTAATAGTCGTACGTTCACAATGTTTTATTTGGAAAAATTGCGTGTAAACAAATACAATAATTTTGTTAATTAAGTTTCAACTGGGTAATGGAAAGGTTATTACAATTTGTACCCAATAGGACTACTGCGGACTATCACTATCACCACGTACAAATAGCCCTATTAAAGAGAAGGTCCGGGGGTTCTGGGAAGAGGTAAAAAATAATTTGTGAGCGTTATCATTTTTATTATGCAAGGGTGGATGAACATCAGATTAAACATGTTCCCTGAAAAGCATGGCTCTTCAAATGCCTTCATATTCTAAATATGACATACACATCGTAAAAATCGGGGGTAGGTTTTTTTCGCCATGTGCTCGTGTAGTCCCATATACATCATTCTGTGTACAGTGCTTGTAACTTTGCCAAGATTTTGCCCAATTTCTTATCAATTTGATGATTCCAGAACCTTGCAATACACACGAATACTTATATACTAGATGATCAACCTTTTCTGATAGATTCCACACCGTTTCTGACCATAACTCAACTATCTTTAAGGGCAATAACTCTTGTCAACGAGTCTCAGGATAATTTTCCTAGAGGACAGTTGCCACCGGACAACTACGAGGACAATACTCGTAAGACTGCAACACCTCAAGTCTACTTCAATTTATCCCGATTACCCGAAGCCAACTACTGAGGGGGTGTATTAGAGGGGTATAATATTAGTTGTCTGGGGGTAATGTATTGTAGGGTTGTTCGTCCCCAGAGTAAATGTCCAGGACTGGAGGTAAATATCAAGGGGGTTAATGTCTAGAGTGTAGTTGTCCAGGGATATCTTTCAGGGGTAGGTGTCCGGGGTAGGTACCTTGGGACAGGTTGGATGGGGTTGGGGTAGGGGTGGTAGTCCATGGTCCAGGGTGTCAAGTTCCTTGAATTGTTTGGGGGGGGCGCTAAAAAATCGAATTCATACTTCTATGTAAGCATCCAAGGGACCTACAGATTTACATTTATCTCCTCTGACAAAAAAAAGATTATAAAGGTAAAGTGAAGAGAATAGAGAGGAGAGAGAGAGAGAGAGAGAGAAAGAGAGGGAGGGAGAGAGAGAGAGAGAGGGAGAGAGAGAGAGAAGAGGAGAGAGAGTAGAGAGAGGGAGGGGGAGAGAGGAGAAAAGAGAGGAGTAAGGAGACCGGAGAAAAGAGACAGAAATAGAGAGAGAGAGGAGAAAGGAGAGAGAGAGCCAGAGAGAGAGAGAGGAAAAAGAGCGAGTGAGAGAGAGAGAGGAAAAAGAGCGAGTGAGAGAGAGAGAGATATTGAGATTGAGAAGGGGGAAGAGAGAGAGAGAGAGAGAGATAGAGCTGTTAAGAAAATAACCCACTAAAGCAATACATACACTGAAACATACATCTGAAACATAGAAAATAAAGAACATACATATGTAGGTGGCCATCTGCATTAGATGCTATTTATTGACCGCATTCTGTCATCCTTTGGTATTCACAACTTGTTGAATTATGTCTAAATGTCATTCATTGAAGTTCATTGCCGATTGATTCAAAAATCCAAATGAAAAAGCAATATTCATTTGCACAAAATTTGCAGGAACAATATTGAGGAAAATTATTGCAAAACAAGGAAATGACATTTCACTTCATGGCATAAAAACTGACAAGTACACAAATCATAATAAAGTACATGTACAACAAATAAATAACATGAATATTTTGAAATAGAAATATGGCAGTTTACTGCTTTACTGAAAACAAATATTTCACATGGAGTTATAAAATAAAAGGCTCAAAAGTAGTGGGTTTTAATGTGGGATATTTGACACCATTAGGGTGTTTAACCAATAACAGGTGTTGTCAGTCACCAAGAGTCGGGACTTCACTTTTACCACAGGCGGGTGTTGCTTAATGTACTCTGGGCCCTGGCCTACCGCCGTAAGGAATTGTCTTCGCATTATTAAATTTACCTCACCATCAAGATATGAAGGCAAGTTGGGAGTGTTTTCTGGTGGGATCGCAGGTTTGCTGCTCCAGAGACCTTTGCAGACACAGACATGTTGATTGGTAATTCAACCAAATCTGGTGTCAGCAAATTACGAAAGTGCAGTGTTCGACCAAGACTAAGATCGACTTTAAGTTGGACTTAACTATGGCAGGCCGTTCATGCCACTGTTTTCTCTCACTATTTACTGGCATTGGTTTCTCAAGGGAAATACAAATCATAGTCACAATCTTCATTTTTTGGATAATTCATCATTGAAGGAAAAAATATGATCTAAAGATCATAATGGTGAGAGCAAATAAAACACTCCCCTGATGTTATAACTTCATACAATATATGGTTCAATAAAAATGATCCTGCACTAGTAAAGAAAGAAATAATCACTGCTGTAAAATATTAATCTACCAGTATTTGTAAACATTGGCAAAACATATTGAATCTGAGTAAAAAAAAAATTTAAAAAAAATCCTCTTTCGTTTGAGATGTCAGTAAAGCCTACATCAAAAATAGACTCTTTTGACCTTTGACCTAAAGTTCATCTTCAAATGCTGCATCGTTTAATACATACAAAAGGAGCTCTGAACCAGCGCAGCTGAATATATTTTGTATAAAAGCTGCGCTATATAAATTAATTATTGTTAATTATTATTATTTGCCAACCTTCCATGGCAAAAATTACAAATCTCCAAGGTAAAGTTTACGAAGACAGCACATTTTGCATGCTTTTACAAACAGATTTTTACCAGATTATGAGAGGTATGTAGGCTTCAAACTGGGCTAAAGGCAGGAAAATAGGAATCAGGGCAGCGTTTCACGAAACAGACATGAGTAGAAGTCCGCCGACAACCCACAGAGATGCGTGTATCAAATATAACAAGTGTTTCAATGGGATGTCGGTGAACTTGTACTTATGACCGTTTCATGAAACTATGCCCAGTCCTCCAAAATAGGAGAGGTTAGCAGCTATACGAATACAAATTTTATGATTATTAGATAACAGGAAGAATCTACACATGGAAAACAAGAAAATAGAAATGCTTCTGGCACTGATTTTTGGTGGCAAAAGCATTAAATACTGTAAAATGACTCCATTTCAGTTATTTTTCAAAACACCAACCAAACGTTCAACGCACAATACACACACAAACTAATAAGTTTTATCTACCACAAGAGTTATGACAATTCTTTGTTGTTGCTTCTTTCTGAGAAGGCATATTACACAAATACAGTGAAATAAAACCATTACACTGTCTAAGAAAGTAAAAACTTAGTACATTTTACGGTTAAATCATTTGCATAACAATCAATAACTAAAGGCAACCCGACACTTGGTGTAATAAGGGCACCTCTGACATTTTCATACTGGACTTGATTTATAAAATAACTCTACAATTTCTTGCAGAAAAGTCAAACTTTTCATATTTTTTGTATAGCAAGGCATATGGGATCAGCTGCTATACGTATGAAATTGAATATTCGGGACCTAGAATTGCGTGAATGTTGCGAGAAAGCCCTTTTTCGTCACGTAACCATCACTGACGAGGGTTACGACCACGCGACCAGATTTGCTCTCGTAGACGAACGGAGATTTGACTCCGCACAGCTTCTCAGGTGTGCTATTCTGGTAGGGTTCAGATATCTGGAGTAAAAATAATAAATAAAATAATACCGGTTTCTTATATCGCGTTTTAAAATGCCATTTTCTTGTTGTCACTTGAAACTGACATTAAGCAGGCATTTGATATAAATAATAAGATGAAATATGATTTTTATTTCTTATATAGCATTTTACCATTAACTGACCAAAGCGCTTACAGCATTATTATTTTCCCAGTAGCTGGATCCAATTACTGTTCTGCACATTACAGTGCACATTCTCCACTCCTTGGGGAGCATTCCAGCTAGTTACCTTATCGTGTTCACATCCTACCGGGTAGCCATTTAACACCTGGGTATAGAGGATCAATGTAGTTAAAATGCCTTGCTCAATGACATATGTTTGGTGCTGGGGCTTTGAACTAGCTTCCAGTCAAGAAATTTAAAAAGGGAAAGAGAGGGAGACACTATGAACATGACGGACAAAGAAAGAGGACAAAATATACAGTTCCTCATTCTACCCTCAACAAATGCTGTGGGAGACAAAGGAACAGGTGTCACATGCATATTCACCTGTTCTACACATTTTTTACATGATAGCAGTAAAGGGATGTTCCTTTATCTACCACAGCAATTGTTGAGGGTAGAATGAGGAACTGTATATTTTGTCCTCTTGCTTTGTCTGTCATGTTCATAGTGAGAGGGAGGGAGAGGGAGAGAGAGAGAGAGGGAGAGAGAGAGAGAGAGAGAGAGAGAGAAAGAGAGGGAGGGAGAGAGAGAGAGAGGGAGGGAGAGAGAGAGAGAGAGAGGGAGAGAGAGAGAGAGAGAGGGAGAAAGAGAGAGGGAGCGAGAGACCCTTACCTGCACATAGTCATATTTGCACTCGTCTCCTTCCAATTCAAAGTGAGTGAACTCTATCCTTATCCTGCCGTTGGCGCTGGCGGTGATCGTGGTCGAGCACTGCACCTGGAGGGGGTACCTGAGGGGCCAGCCGGGGGAAGCAAAGGACTTCTTCTCCCCTACCAGGGCTTGGAGACCTTGGGTGCATTCTGCGGCTGGAAGAACAAAAGTCAGAAACAGGCTCATTTTAAAACCAAATTACTTCAAATATTCTAGGTTGCTCTCCACAACAAGTAGTTACTAACTACTCAATTCATCTACTATGTATAATTAAGCGTATCCGGACACCTACATCCTGGACAACTACCTTCCGGATAACCACCCCAGGATAACCTCCAGGACAAGTGCCCCCTAGGGAAACGGCCCTCTAGGACATATACCTCCTTGGTAACTACCATCCAACTACCCCGGTCAATAACCACTTAGGGTAATTATCAATCGGGGGGTAGTTGTCCCGGAGTAGTTCTCCTAGAGGGTGTTTTTTCTAGGGGTGGTTGCCCTAGGGGGTAGTTGTCCTAGAGGGTGTTTATCCTAGGGGTGGTTATCCGGAGGGTGGTTGTCCAGGGGGTAGGTGTCCTAGAACCATAATTGGGTTTTAGAACACTTGCTCCTGCGGCAATCGCTCTATGTCAATTGCCTACACGAAACAAATTCTTAACGGTCGATTCCTGGGCCCAACATTATACCTAACGCTTAATCTAAGCTAAAACTCAATTGCACCCCTCATCCTAAACCAGTACCTTTGCAAAATAAAGCTTGGAGCAATCATCGCCAGAGCAATTGTTAGATTACCGCTTGAGTGTGTAGCTATAGATAGAATGTTGCTATGTCTGTTCAGCCTCTGGCAAGCATTTGAAGTGTCATGAGAAACTGTTGTTTAAGAACTATGCATCACATCAGTAAAAGAGAACTTACTCCCTATTCACACCTACCCAGTAGTGGTAACAACTACAACAGCCTTTATTATTTGTTTGTTATATCATGACAGCCAATATAGTGAACCATATCTCTCTTTTAAAGAAACATCCTTGTGATGAGAAGTTCTTACCTATTGCTGTTGCTTCAGCTGGTGGTTGGTATGGTGCAGGAGGCCCATGTGGTGGTTGGTACGGTGCAGGCGGTTCATTTGGTGGTGGGTACGGTGCATGTGGTTGGTACGGTGGCGGAGGTTCATTCGGTGGTTGGTACGGTGGCGGAGGTTCATTTGGTGGTTGGTATGGTGCATGTGGCTGGTATGGTGCCGGAGGTTCATTTGGTGGTTGGTACGGTGCAGGTGGTTGATATGGTGGCGGAGGTTCATTTGGTGGTTGGTACGGTGCATGTGGCTGGTATGGTGCAGGAGGTTCATTTGGTGGTTGGTATGGTGCATGTGGCTGGTATGGTGCAGGCGGTTCATTTGGAGGTTGGTACGGTGCAGGCGGTTCATTTGGTGGTTGGTACGGTGCATGTGGTTGGTATTGTGCAGGAGGTTCATTTGGTGGTTGGTATGGTGCATGTGGTTGGTACGGTGCAGCTGGTTCATTTGGAGGTTGATGCGATTGGTAGGGTGCATGGATCTGCATTAGGAATTAAAAATGAATGTAAACAGATTTCATCTTACTCGGCTTAATAATTGTTAGTTCCAATGGTGGAATATGTATCATCTTTATTCAAAAGTCAATAAGAAATGCAATCAGTTGTGCCAACATGAAAGGAGAAGTTTACCCCAGGTCAATGTCGAAGAGTTCCTTAGAATTAAAATGTATCTTTGGCAGGAAATTTCATGAAGCAAAGTCAGTCTTTACCATGTGGAGCGCCAGGAGTGTTAAGTTTGATAGACAAGAACACACTACTTTTATTATTATCTCAATAGAGAGTTAGCATAGCAACATGCAGTAGAGTACAGATACATGTAGTTACATCAACGAAAGTCACACTCAATTCCTAAGATAGTGATTATCAACGACACGCCTTCTGCAACATTTCCACTGATCTGCGGCATTCCTCAAGGTTCCGTAATCGGCCCACTTCTCTTTGTTCTCTACACCAGCCCACTGTCTAAGGTCATTAATTCTCACCAGGGGATTCAACATGCGATGTACGCTGACGACACTCAGATTTATATAACTCTTAAGCCTAACGGGAAGGATGATGCGACTCAGAAACTCAGCAGTTGCCTTGAAGACCTTAGGTTCTGGTCTTCTAACAATAGACTTTGCCTGAATGAACGGAAATCTGAAATGATCCACATTACTTCCAAATTCAGAAACACTGATTCCTTCCCCGACTTGGTTACCGGAGATGGTTCACTGAAGGGTAGTGAATACGTTCGAGACCTTGGTGTTTCAATCGACAAAAATCTCACATTTCAGCAGCATATTAAAAACGTATGTAAATCGGCATCTTTTAGCATCTTTAAAATTGGGAAAATTAGGAAACTACTTGACCGGCCCACAACTGCAAAATTAACCCATGCATTTGTATCCTCCCACCTTGATTATTGTAATTAAATTTTTTCTGGCCTTCCGCATTCGTACCTACTTCCACTTCAAAGAATTCAGAATACTGCTGCAAGGCTTGTTACTCTCTCGAGAAAGTTTGAGCACATAACTCCAATATTGCGTTCTCTTCATTGGCTTCCCATACACCATCGTACAACATTTAAAGTTCTTCTTCTTACATACAAAATTCTCCATGGCCAAGCCCCTAAATATCTTTCAGATTTGATTTCCTTACGTTCTTCTAGTTCTTTAAGACCTCTTAGATCATCATCAACCTTGCAGCTAACCCTTGGACCTCGTACCGTTACAAAATATGGCGATCGAGCTTTCTCAGTAAATGCCCCTATCCTTTGGAATAAATTACCAGCACACTTTCATAATATTCATTCTCTTGACCAATTCAAGTCCTTGCTGAAAACGCACCTTTTTAATTCATGATTTATATTTTGCAGTTGTGAGTCGGTCAAAGGAGGTGCACACCCTCTTATTTCTTGTTTGTTTGATCTTATGTTTGATCCTATGTTTGACCTCATGTATGTTTGATCTCACTCGTATTTGTATTATTATATATGTATGATTTATTGAATAAAGAACAGATGTATAAGTTTTGGTAAAGACTATAGTGCGCTTAGAGACACCAGTATTAAGCGCCTAATAAATATTATGTATTATTATTATTATTATTTTCTCTCATCTGAAAAGTGTTCCCTTTAAGCCTGTGTGTCATAACTTTCTGTCTCAACATGCTATGAGCCAGGATATTCACAAATCTAGAATTGGAAATGCCATCAGATTCGAATTAGAACTTACATTTGAAGGAACAGCTGTGATTTGTGCATGGTAGCCCGATGCTCTTTGGTAGGCGTCACTGTGGAATTGGATCTCGCATGTAGCAGAATGGGAGTGCCATTCGAACGGAGCCAGAGACCCACAGAACGTCTGGGTTGCGCCGTCTGGAATACTCGTTACCTTTGGAAATGGACAGGACAGAAAAGATTACTTATATTATGCAGAGTTTAATGTATATTACGCAGAATTGAATGCATATTACGCAGCATTGAATGCATATTACGCAGCATTGAATGCATATTACGCAGCATTGAATGCATATTACGCAGAATTGAATGCATATTACGCAGAATCAAATGTTTATTACGCAGAATTGAATGTTTATTACGCAGAAATGAATGTTTATTACGCAGAATTGAATGTATATTACGCAGAATTGAATGAATATTACGCAGAATTGAATGTATATCACGCAGAATTGAATGTATATCATGCAGAATTGAATGTATATCACACAGAATTGAATGTATATCACACAGAATTGAATTTATATTACGCAGAATTGAATGTATATCACGCAGAATTGAATGTATATCACACAGAATTGAATGTATATTACGCAGAATTGAATGTATATTAATCCCATGGGCCATTTTTGTGTATGATGCATACTTCTTTGTGAAGAACCTCAATATGAATTATTTTAATGTTGGGCTTCCTGGGAATAATTTCAGTTTGTAAAGAAACTTAGGGTTGCACTCAGTAAATAAAGATACCATGCTCAAATTTGTAATTAAAACCATGCTGCCTGTTTATGTATAATTACTGAATATCTAAATAGTCAGAATGCGAATTGCATACATTATTTAGAAGTTGGTAGGTAACATAAACATCATTGCTTGCCCTACACAACAACAATGGTTACTGAAATACAATTATTTGTAACAGGTAGACAGGAGACTTATCCGGGAGTACATCACAATCCACTGATGAAAAATGCCAAATTCGCATAGACTTAGTGATCTCATATATTTAATTCAAACTTTCCCTACTCTGTTTTTATCTTATTCTTCTTCTTCCATACAATGAATTTATCACAAGGGATGGATTACCCTTAAACCTTTTGTTTATAAAGCTTTCTTCAATGAAATACCCATCATGCAGGCCTGAAACAGATATTGCCTGAGCAAATATCAATTTATTATGGGACCAATGTTTTGCTGTGAAAGGAAAAAAGTTTGTTCACAGAGCTTTCTGCAAAATGTTTACAAGCATTCAGACGAATACAGATAAATATCATATAGGTATCCATGAAATAATTGTTCATCACAATGCTTGTATTTTGATCAATTAACCACCAGCACCCACTGTAGATTGTAACAAACAACCAAATATTGTTATTAATATTGTCCTAATTTCGGAATGAGAAAAACTTGCCTTTCTTCTTCAAATTCTGAATAGGTTCAGGAATTGTAAAGTGGAATAGTGTATTATTAAAGAACAGACAGTGATGAGTTTTGAATGAAAGAAATGCTTTCATATTTTTAACCCATTATAACTACCAAATTCAGTAGACAATGGGTTAACATGCATAGATGTCGGCTTTCATGGGAAATTTGACACTGTACGAACAGTGTTGTCAATCACCAGGATTAGCCTTCAGTTTTATAACCAACAGGCCTATGTAATGCTTTGCATTTTCCATCAATTCCCTCATATGGTAAAGTGTTTATCTTACATTTCATCACCCAAAGACTCTAGGGGAGACTAGGGGTTATTCTTGATGGGACCACAGGTTTGCTGTGTGCGAGACTTTTACACCCATTAATGTTATTTCCACCTACCGTAGTCTATTGGCCTTCTGCATAAGGAAACTGACAACCACCTCCCTTTAAAATCCAGTGTCATTAAATCCTATGTTGATGTCATTGTTTGTGAATTTAGTGACCCCTTGAGGTCAGAAATTTCTGCTTAATAAGGCCTGTCTTCATCAGATAGAAGTTGCAAAATAACCCGCTATTTTAACTAGCCTGATCTCAAATTAGCCAGCTAATTTGCGTCTTCATCAGCCTGCAATTGCAATTATCGGGCTATTTGGTTGAGAAAATATCCCAAGATATCTTGGTATCCTTTCCAAAATAGACCGCTATTTAGGAAATAGAGGGCTAATTTGCGACCGTCCGAGCTAGTTTGTGAGGAGCGTATCGGTCTGGTAATTAAAGACCCAATTTTGAGCTTCGTGAAAAAATACAGAGTCTGAAAAATAGTTTATTATTTTGCAATTTCGGTCTGATGAAAACAGATCTTTAGTGCATCTCTAAGAATCCTACCCCATGAGAATAGGCCGATTTACCAATATATCTAAAAATGTATAAAATGCATACTTTTGAAACAAAAGTTGTTCTTGACACAGCAACAAGGAATGTGTGCAGACTGGATTCCAAGTATCATAGTTCATACATGAATATAAGGTTAATAGAATAACTTGTCACTAGGTCCCCAGAAAAGAAAGAAACATCCATAGATTCACGTATTAGGAAACCGGTCTATTGCGAGTGAGATGAATGATGCTTTAAATAATTGCCAGCTGCGTTTATTCCACTTGTATTTCATTCCCTAGCTCCCCCTATTAAAAATAGCATCCTAGAGAACTAGTGTGTACCATCCTGATGATTGTCCCCTAGCTGACCCCCTCCCCCTGCCCTGTCCATCTCCAACTATGCCATGAATATCCAAAGAACAGGGGTGATAGTGAGCATCCCCCCCCCCCCACTCTGAGAAAAAAAAGGGATTCAGGGGGGGGAATGGCATCTAAAAATATTAGGGTAGGACAATTTGGAAAAATAAATAAATAGGGTAAATAGGGGTAAAATAAGTAATAAAAAAAAAGTTTTATTAAAAAATTGGGGGAAAAAATAAATAAATCAGGAAACAGATTTAAATCAGGCCTGAAAGAAAGATTTGCATATTCATAACCTATTACCTACCTTTACATAGTCATAACTGCATGTGCTTGAGGCCTCCAGGTTGAAGACGATGAAGTTGA
The DNA here is from genome assembly GCA_035222895.1 of Strongylocentrotus droebachiensis. Lineage (NCBI taxonomy): Eukaryota > Metazoa > Echinodermata > Echinoidea > Camarodonta > Strongylocentrotidae > Strongylocentrotus > Strongylocentrotus droebachiensis. The sequence goes on along the minus strand of JAVYIG010001648.1, from coordinate 283,279 downwards.
TCTGGCATCGGGAGCCGTAACCAGTCGTGAAGCGGACAAAGCAATCAACGTTGAGTGGATAGAGGCTAGGATAGTCCGGAGACTGCACGATTGCTGAAGTTCCGCTGATTTCGGTGATGCCGTAGTGGGTCTCACAACCTGGATGGGGTAATAATATTCGACAAACATATCGAGGGTTCAGTGACACAGAGACGTACATGTAACTTCATATTTTGCCAAAATGAGTATTTGATATCAAAATATTCAGAAAAATGTGGGCTTTCCAGGAAACGCAAAGACTTAACTTCACCCAACACCCCATTGAAGTCAATGGCTAGTGAAACAGACAGGTGGTCACTAAAGCAGGTTTGACTGTACAGGTATATAATTAAATACAAGTGCATTTGGTAAAATACATTGAAGTAGACTTTGCGAATGACAAACACAATTTTTTTTCTTCTCATTTTCCAAAACATTTTACACGATCTGATTACCTGTGACTGGGGCAACAACGACAGCGGCTACGTTCGGCACCGATTCGTACGCTGCATAGAAACCAGACGAGGGCGTCCTATCGTCGCTCTTGAACGTCACCGAAACCACGTTACTCTCCGAGGTCCATGAGAAAGGGTGCTGCTTGCGCCCACAGAACCTCTCGTCGAGACCGGGAACCTGAACATCTTGTACCTAAATTTAATAACGGAGTGAAACAATTACAGTGAGACCTGCCTATAAAGACCACCCAAGTGAGACATGAAAAGTGGTCTTCATAGGCAGGTGGTCTTTATGTACAGGTTCTTTTAGTACATGTTCCAATGAGAAACCATTTAAGGGACTCAAAAATGTGGTCTTGGTAGACAAGTGGTCTTTATGTACAGGTTCTTTCAGTACATGTTCCAATGAGAAAACATTCAAGGGTCACAAAAATGTGGTCTTGGTAGACGGGTGATCACTAAAGCAAGTTTGACTGTACCAATGAGAGAGGTCAGCAATAATTTTGTGTTTTCCATGAAATGATATCTTTACACCTTTCATTTTGGATGCTACCTACAAATATACATGCCCTTTCCAGTATCAATAAAATGAAAGGTTGACAGAGCATGTAGCATTTTGGTATTTGTCCAACTGATTTTCATTAAATCAACCAATAATGATATCTATAATTTATCATCCTAACTCCTAAGTGGGCATATAGTTCAAAGGAGTTCCATGTCATTTTGACGAGACATCACAATATTCATCATCATCACCATCATATCCATAATCCTCCTCCTCATTATGGTCATCACCATTATTATTATAATCATCAATTTTGTTATTACAGTCAAACCTGTCTATAGCGATCGCCCAAGGAAACAAAAAAATTGGTCTTTGTAGACAGGTTCCTTTAGTACATGTTTAAATGAGAAGCCACTTTCAAGGGAAACACAAAAAGTGGTCTTTGAAGACAGATTCCTTTAGTACATGTTTAAATGAGAAACAACTTTCAAGGGAAACAAAAAAGGCGTCTTTATAGACAGGTGATTGCTATAGCAGGTGCGACTGTACCAATTGTCATCATTATCATCCTCATTCATCCTCCTCCTCCTCCCCATCATTGGCATAACCATTACCATCATTATTATTATCATTTTCATATTATCATTGATATCATTATCATCCTTACCAGAACATAATCATACGGGCAGCTTGTATAGCCTTCTGTATTGAAGTCATTGAAGTTGATTCTGACATGGTAACCCACGGCAACGGTGATGAGGGTGACACAGAGGGAGTTGTCAGGATAGTTACTGGGGTAACCAGGGCTAGAAAAGGTTCCTGCCGGAGCAGTAAGCTGCTCGTTGCAACCTGGGAGAAAATCACAAAAGAGAAGGTCAAGATATTGGTCAATAGTGCTATAGCTCGCATCTCGGGGTATTTCACAAAGACTAAGATCAACTTTAAGGTGGACTTAAATATGGCAGGCCGTTCGTTCATGCCACTGTTTGCTCTTGAAGTTTACTGGCATTGTTCTCTCAAGCGACGTACAAATCTACAGAATTTACCTTTTTTGATAGCTCATTATAATTTATTGAAGTTAAAAATACTATCTAAAGATCATAATTGAGAGACCAATGGTGAGAGCAACCAGTGGCCTGCCATACCGGTAGTCAAGTCCAACTTAAGTTATCTTAGTCTTTGTAAAACACCCGCAGGGCCTGTATTGAATTCAATATTTAAGTAAAAAATCTAAGCTTTTTACTTCGTATTTGGCTTAGGGTACATAAAATACTAAGCCAATTTTGGTATTCAATACAAACTTTTGGCCTAAGTATTTTACCCTAAACTTAAGACGGCTCCCTACCAGACTTAAGTCAATTATCTGAGGGCCTCGATTGGCAGGCATATCGTCGCTGTTTTCACGAAGTGACGGTAGTGAAAAAAAATTGCATTCACTTTGCGTTACGATTTTCCTCACTACCGTCACTTCGTGAAAACAAGGACGATATGGTTTTCTTACACAGTATCATAACCTGCGCACAATTATATTAGCGCGCATTTATTGCGACGAGTTAATTGCGCATTACTTTTGATTGACCGTGTGATGTCACAGTGCTTTTCAGTAAGTATCTTACTTGTATTCTGTCTCAGGTAAGTAAAAGTCTAAAATGCAATTTGAATATGAGATAAGTAAACTTCTCATCTTTGCCATTTACTTAGTAAATTTCTTACTTATTCTAAGTATTGAATTGAATACCGGCCCAGGGGGGTGTTTCACAAAGATCCTACGTAGAACTTAACACTAAGTTGGACTTAAAAATTATGGACAGCCATTGGAGCCTCAAAATGAAATATATTCAAAAGCAGAAATTCAAGTATTTTAGACTTTTTATAAATTCCACATCCAGAACATGAAATCTCCTTGATGGTAAAAAATATGTATGATTTGAATCAACATTTTATGCCTTTCAAAATAACTTTAACAAAATTTTTTCAAAGATGCTAAAGGCTTTCCATAATTTTTTAAGTCCAACTTAGAGATAAGTTCAACTTAGGATCTTTGTGAAACACCCCCCTGGTCTACAGCACTATGAACAAATTCTTCTGGCCATGTTGTAATAAAATGAGCTAATAAAATAGGTAGCTTACTAGTACTTTGGACGGCTTGTGGGGTTTGTCCGAGCGAGATCTGTACGAAATCAACCAGGAAACCCTTGTAGAACGTGATGAAATCACTGACAAAGATGAGACTGACTTCATTGAACAGGATCTGACGTTCAAAAGTGTTCTTGAAGCCGCAGAGCTTCTCGGCTGTCACGACGTTGACTGTCGTCGGGTCAATAATCTGTTGTTGCAGAAGGATTGAAAATTTAAAACAATGGTAAAATACTTTTAAAAAGATGGTAAAGTACTCTTAAAAAGATGGTAAAGTACTCTTGAAGAGATGGTAAAGTACTCTTTGAGAAATGGTAAAGTACTCTTTGACAGATGGTAAAGTACTCTTTAAAAGATGGTAAAGTACTCTTTAAAAGATGGTAAAGTACTCTTTAAAAGATAGTAAAGTACTCTTGAGAAGATGGTTTAGGTACTCTTTAGGAGATGGTTAAGTACTCTTAAAAAGATGGTAAAGTACTCTTTAAGAGATGGTAAAGTACTCTTGAAGAGATGGTAAAGTACTCTCGAAGAGATGGTAAAGTACTCTTAAAAAGATGGTAAAGCACTCGTAAACAGATGGTAAAGTACTCTTAAAAAGATGGTAAAGTACTCTTGAAGAGATGGTAAAGTACTCTTGAAAAGACGATTAAGCACTCTTGAAAAGATGGTTAAGTACTCTTAAAAAGATGGTAAAGTACTGTTTAAAAGGTAGTAAAGTACTATTTAAAAGATGGTTAGGTACTCTTTAAAAGATGGTAAAATACTCTTAAAAAGATGGTAAATGACTGTTGACTCTACATGTACAGTAAATTTATTCATACCCCTTTTGTGTTTTTCTTGACTCAAGAATGAAAGGTGGACTGGTTGAATTTGATGTTCGCTGCAAAAGGGACATTGTATCTTTAAAGCCCCACCACACCAGTTTGGCATGGAGGAATTAGACCTCCCTGCAAGGTCACTGGCAAGTGGTTATTTCATCAAATCAGCTCTCAATTTACATAAGAAAAAGGGCATCATGGGGGACCAATGGTCACCGATTAGCCATTGTTTGCTATATAGAGGGCGCAAGTAGCTATAAGTAGTGCAGTGGGGCTTTAAAAGCAAAACAAAATTAACTATAGTTTTAATTCTCATGTTGCATGGAGCCAGCTAATAATAATAATAGTGTAAACTTATATAGCCCGCATACACCGTCCAGGGATGCTTGTGGCGCTAGCTCAGCAACAGTTCTCTTTAAGGTAATACAAAGTTTCGGTGTGGGGTCATGAATTTGGTTCAAATGAACATATTGGAAGCATATGTGATCTTACAATATTCCGTGGTCGTTGTCTAAAGTTATGAAATTGTAAATAATAAACTGTTGTATGTAATGTTGTATAGCTCCCTCTCAAGGTCAAAATATTAATTAAGCTATAAAACAATGTTTCTCGACTAGAATTGACCGATTAACTATTCTCGTTTGGAAATTATATATCACAACTACATATTCTGAGAATTTCATGGTTGTGTTTTAGGGGCTAAATTTTCTAGTGCTTATAATACATCTACAGGGGCATCCAAATATATCATAATTGTAAAGAATCATTATCTACCCAATTTTCAAAATTTCCCAAAACTTTGTATTACCTTTAATAAAAGTAAAGTAAATTTTGATTTAATAATGATGGTAAGGATTACCTGTAGATAATCAAAGTCACAGTCCGTGCTTCCCGGGGCGGGGGGCTCCAGGTTGAACTCTTGGAAGGTGAGCTTGATTCCGTAATCCGTATACACCTTGATGTTGTACTCGCACCTGAGCTGGTTGGGGTAGTCTTGAGGGAACCTCGGCGAGTGGATGGTACCGGACGTTGCCGTGATGGTGTGCACGCAGGCTGTACGGATAGACACGGGAGGAAAACAAAATGATGGTTTTTAAGATAATAATAATAAAAACGTTACTTATAAGGGCTTGTCGCCGAAGTCTCTAAGCGCTATCACAAACAAAATAGACTGATAAACAATTACATATTAAACAAAACGAAAAAGTGCATATAAACCTAACAATTACAATACATATGAAATACACATCAATGTGAACAGAGTTAAGTTAATCATCAAAAGCAATTTTGAATAAATACGTTTTAAGACAAATTTTACAGTTTCCAGCTTTCAGAGTTTGATATTTTTTCAGAGGAGAATCTAGGTTAACAAGGAGGCATGACTGCTCAGAGGTGGTGAGCAGTGGTCTTGAAACTAGGGGGGTGTTTCACAAAGATCCTAAGTCGAACTTAACTCTAAGTTGGACTTAAAAATTATGGAGAGCCATTTGAAGCCGCAAAAATTCCAAGTATTTTTTACTTTTCATAAATTCCACATCAAGAACCTGAAATTCCCCCATGGTAATAGAAAATATGAATGATTTGAATCAACATTTTATGCCTTTTAAAATAACTTTTACAAAATATTTTCAAAGATGCTAATGGCTTTCCATAATTGTTAAGTCCAACTTCGAGTTAAGTTCAACTTAGGATCTTTGTGAAACACCCCCCAGGAGGTCCCTGGTTGGAAACCCAAGGCGATGCGCTAGTGCCCTTTGTTAAAGGTGCTCAAATTCTGTAGAACTTTGCAGGAATTATGAACATGTCACGTATGTCATATCTGTGAAATTTAAATGTTAGCAGTGCCCTAATATTCAAATTAAGCAAGGAAACCTGTTTACTTTCTAGACTTCGCTGTCAGACACTATTGAGTGACTGACTGACATCTTTTTTTTTCTTTGGTAATAACATACATAAAATGAGCTGTAAAGGGTACATGAGCATTTGTCTACATCAATAACCCACTTCTTGTAATGGCCAAAATTAAACTGAATGAATCTTTGCCTAAACGTACGACCAGTCAGTACAAGGGTCCGAAAATCGACTATTTCTTTAGTGATTGCAATCACTAATAAGTCGATTTGACAACTAATAGTCGTTACTTTCCCACCTAAAGACATTTTCAAGCCCTTTCGTTTTGAGGGAAGTTCTAAATTAGTATTACCTTTCAAATGCCGTTGGAATTGAACCTTTTCATTTTAGTACCTATCCTCATCATCAAGTCACTCAAAGACAACTTAAAGCCTTTGGCCCCCTGGTTGCTAACTTACAAGCATACACATGCTACAATAGCAGTGGGGTAAACACAAATAATAATATTCCGATTTTATATAGCGCTTAATACATCTAGATGTCTCTAAGCGCTTTACAGATATACTATAACCCTGGTTATTGGATTCAATCTCCACTCCCTGGGGAGCATTCCAGCCAGGCGTTACTCAACGCTCAAAAACTGTTTGACCAACAACGACGGTCACATCATACCAGGTACCAATTCAACATCTGTGTGGAGAGTAGCAAGTGCAGGTTAATATCTTGCCAAAGGATATTACGGCCGTGTTGGGATTCCAACCCTCGACCTTTAAGCAAAGACACCAACCAAAATCTAATTCTTACTAGGTTCTTCTGATCTATCCTCTATGGAGTATACTGCATCGTAACCAGGATCGCTGTTGGCATTGTCACTGACGAACGTCAGGAAGACCAGGTTGGTGTCCGACTTCCATTGGAAGGCTGTAGCCTTGTGTCCACAGTACCTCTCCGCTCTCCCCGTTACTACATCACGCACCTGTAAAAAAAAAAAATTAAAAAAAAAGAGGATAATAAGCTTTAAAGATACTATGTCCCTTTTGCAGCCAACCTCAAATGCTGTAGAACTTTGCAGGAATTACGAATATGTCATGTATGTCTGATTCAAATTATGGAAGGAAACCTGTTTACTTGCTAGACTTCACTGTCAGACACTATTGTCAGTATTGAGTGACCGACTGGCTTTTTCTTTTTCTTTGGTAATAACATGTATAGCTGTAGAGGATTTGTCTACATTAATAACCCGCTTCTTGTAATGGCTAAAATTAAACTGATTGAATCTTTACGCAGCATAAAACGTACAGCCATATGGTCTGAAAATCAAGACTTACTTATTGGCTCTATAGGGGAGTTCTAAATTAGTATTATCTTACAAATACCATTGGAACTTAACCTTTTCATTTTTTTGGCCTGCAAAAGGGACATAGTACCTTTAAAATCCTAAATTGGCAACACATTGAGAAATTAAAAATCATTGTTTTTTTTTGTTGTTTTTTTCCCATATTTTTCCCTCCACAGGGATTTTATTGATTTTCATTTGAAACACATACAAAAATATATATTCAAGGTAATTTACATAATAACATAAATAAAATAAAATTGGCTTTTCAAGATACAAGTATTGTTGAGCTGTTGAGTAAACAGAAAACTAACAAATCAATAATTAATTTCTAACACTCATGGAAAGAAAAACAAATACAGAAAAAATATCATTTTAAGTAAACAAATTCCTGAATTGAAACCATTTTCTTGTGAATTTATTATTTCTACAATTCGAATTTGCAATATACTTTTCGTTTTTGAAGTAATTTATAATCGAAACTCTAATACTATCAAAGTCGGGCAATTGTTTCTTTATTTTGCAAGTATACACCATCTGTCGCACCACAATCAGTATACAATTCAATGCATAATTATTTGAACCTTTTAAACCAAATAATTTATCTTGTAATGAAAATGTTAATTTATTTCAGGTTCCAGTATTAATCCAGTGTTCTAACCTACCCCAAATATTTTTAACATGTGTACAATCACATAGCAAATGTATAACTGTTTCAATCTGTTCATTACGAAATGTACATTATTTTCTTGGGACTAAATTCATTTTAAACAGTATATCGTTTGTATATAATATGCCTTGCAAGACTTTAAACTGAAACCATCGTAAGCCCACATCAATGGTACAATTAAATCCAATAGAACAATATGTTTCCCAACTCTTTATCATTCAGGTCAAAAATGCATTTCCATTTAAGAAAACTTTTACATAGTCCTTTTCTTCTCTTTAATAATATTGCATAGATATGTGAACATCCTTTAATACGTTTCATAACAAATGCCATTGTATCTGGGAAAAGAGGTTGTGGCACCTTGTTAAAAATAGTACAATTGTTAAACCCTTGTCTAATTGCATCGCATAATCCACGATAAAAAAGAAAATTTATTTGAATATTATACTTTTCTTGAAAGTGTTCCAGAGAGAAAAAAATCACCATTTGTGTCTAAAATATCGTTACAAAACAAACTCCCTTTTGACAATTTTTTATTATATATTGAGCTATTGCCTATTTTAATGTCATCATTATTCCATAAGGGTTGGCAAGAAATTTTATCATGATGCATGGACAAGAGCGTACTATAAGCCATGAACATTTCTTTCCAAAACAGGTTCTTTGTTTTACCTGCCAGTTCCCGAAAATAATTGTTTCCCATATATAATTTTAAATCTTGCCGTTCAGGCAAGAAAGATTGCAAAAGACAGGATATTGCTATCTATTGAGCCAATTACTAATCTCTTAATCCAGGAAATTTTTAATGATTGGCAATGTGTGTATATATCTATCATTTTAACCCCTCCGTCTGAGTAACTTTGTGACATTTGATTTCTACTTATTTTATCAGGTTTCTCCCCCCATATAAATCTATAAAAGTGAGCATTTATATCTTTCAAAAGATTTTCACCAGGATTAGGGAGGGACAAAAAAAGGTAGTTTAATTTGGATACCAACAATGACTTGACGACAGTGATTCTTCCAAGAACAGTTAAGTATCGTCTCAACCACGATGTCATTTGACTTTTTATTTCTTTAAATTTTTCATTATAATTGTGAATTATCAATTTGGGCAAATCCGTACAAAAGTCTATACCTAAATATCTGAAATAATCATCAAACACCCAATTTAGATTTCTATTCAAAAGAACACCATCTTTCTTGTTTTTAAATCCTCCAATCCAAATCGCATGTGTCTTCTGTATATTAACTTTTAAACCAGACATTGCATTATATTTATCTAAAATGCACTGTTTAATTCCATCACTGACCCATTCAATGTTAGAAGAGTATCATCTGCATATTGAATTATTTTAAGTTGTCTACCAGGTAAGCTCAAACCAACAATGGAATCGGAATTTCTAAACAAGAGACCTAGTATTTCGGCGCATAATAGAAAGATAAGAGCTGACATGGGATCTCCTTGACAACCTCGCTCTATTGAAAATCTTGGAGACAGGTGTCCATTGATTAATACACAGGATTGAGCATTTTCATAGAATACATTAACCCATTTTACAATAGAGGGACCAAACTTAAAAAAGTGCAATACTTTTCTAATAAAATCATGAGAAATAGAATCAAATGCTTTTTCAAAATCTATAAGCAGCAATAAACCAGGAATGTCATTGATATCAGTATACAATAATAAATCATATAACAAACGGATATTCTCTCCAATGAAGCGCCCTGACATAAAGCCTTTCTGTTTTTCATGTATAAGAAAAGGAAGTACGTTCTTTAATCCGTTTGCTATACAAGAGGAACCTAATTTATACACCACGTTCAATAAAGATATGGGTCTCCAATTTTTCAAATAATGTCTCTTTTTTTCCTTTGGGAATTAAAGTGATGACTCCTAACTTCTGTGTATAGGACATTCCGGATGAATATGCAGAGTTCAAATATCTCACTAAAAATATGTGTAATTCTTTCCAAAAATGTTTGAAAAATTCGACGGGGTATCCATCAAGACCAGGTGATTTATTATTTTTCATATTTATAAGTGCTTGATGAACTTCATCGATGGAAAGTTCTCCTTCGAGCTTCTGTGACATTGAAGCGGTTAATTTACTTATATCTGGATCATTTAATATTTTATTTAAGTCTACATCAACAACAGGATTATTTTTATACAATTTAGAGTAGAATAATACAACTTCTGATATAATATCATCATGCGGTGTTATCTCCTTGTTTTCAGTAGTGACCAATTTGCATATACGTTTATTTACAGCATTTCTTTTTTCTAAATTCAAAAAATATTTTGATGGTTTCTCGCCATATTCCATCCATTTAATTTTAGACCTCATCTTTATTCCTTCCATTTTTTCTTTTCTTAGTGATTCTAACTGAACTTTCTTTTCATTTAATATGACTAAAGCTCTATTTTTGTCTGTTTTTGATATCAATGCCTTCTCCAAAGCTATAATTTCTTTCTCTAAATCATATTCTAAATTTACCAATCTTTTTTTCTTTCTGGCTGAGTATAAAATTGTTTCACCTCTAATTATGGTCAACAACGTATCAAAAAATAACTGATCATTTACAGTAAATTCATATTGTGTATCTTGTCCTTCTACCTCAAATCTATTTACATTGTTATTATATGGGACAGAATAGGTCTCAATCGTTTGTTGAATGACATCTTTAATTTTTTCCACATAACTATCATCCCTTAACTCTTAAGCTGCCACCCATACAATGCACCCAGTGCCACAGTGCTAATTCCTATTGTGCCACAGTGCTAATCTCCTGCGTGCCAAGTTAATTTTAAGGTTGGTTCAAGTGCGTGTTATTTAAATCTTTACAAACAAAAAATCGCTGAATTACTCGAGAAAATCCAATCTGACTGTTGTATACAAAGACGGGTAATCCAAAGCCGATAATCTGATGCACGCGATGGTACTTTCAATAGCGCTGCAAAAGCACTCAGCACGGTGCAATGGGCATGAACAATAACTGTTATATACCTCATTTTAAGATTCTTTACTAATCCTGTCTTCTGATTGGTTGAAAATGCAGTCATGTTCTTAACCATGCCCGCTAATTGAAATTCATAGTCATTTTTCCCGGCTCTACCGGTTTATATCCATTTTTCATAGCACTTTTTCCATGGCTGTGAAACGTGACGTCATTTTGCTGCGATCCCCATTTTGGTTTACGTGTTACCGTATAAGTTTCTTTTGTGCGATGACCGATGCGCAATACCGTTAACGGTGTTTGAGTGCAATTCGATTTTGGTCGCTGCATTCAGGCGACGAATCTACCAATCCACGCAGCGCAGACGACCGATCGCCATTTTGTGTACTAGTCTCGATCGCAAAATACTGGGGTTTTTTGTTTCCAATTTTTTGTCAATAAAGAGGCAAAATGGAGGACACAGCTATGCCAAGATTTCAACTTATGGATGACATTCAGCTGCAAGACTTAATCGATTCTGCTGATAGCAAAAATACGAAGTATGCAGTAAAATACGGCATTCGATCATCCTGTACAAAAGTTACTGTTCGTGTAAACGTGTTTGGTATTCCCTGTTCTACTGGAGCACAGCTTGTTGGATTTCATACTGTACACAAGTTATTGTTGGTGTTAATATTCATGACTTCAAAGAGATGGAAACCTAAATGGGTGAGTCAACATTTTCCCTTTTTTTGGTATATAAAATATATATTGACTGCTTTTAATATTCGAGGCATAGTTGTTTCTATAGGGTCTCGGGAAACTCACAACCTGCTATGACCCCGCGGCGCAAGCGCCTTGGGGTCATAGCAGGTTGTGAGTTTCCCTTGACCCTATAGAAACCACTATGCCTCTCAAAGCAGTCAATATATCCTTATTATTACATCTGCGCGCTAGCGCGCACAAAGCACCGTAGCGGTGGCTCGCTAGCATGAACGTGGCTTTCAATCGATAGCGCACATGGCACTATAACAATAGCGCGCTAGCAGTCTCATGGCAGGATAAGAGTTAACAACGAATTATTGAATTGTTTTTTTGATTAAAATTGGCAATTCTTCAACGTTTCGACTGAATTCACACACATATATATTGTTCTCTGAGATATTACATCTTATCATAATTGTTGCCTATTTGAAGGACAATATGGAGTAAATTTAGCCCTAAAAAGTAGGCCTGTTTTGAAAGCCCTTTTTGGCAGTCGTCTACACGGTGATTATTTTTGACGATTAATCGACTAGTCGGTAATATATTCAATTCAATTCATCTTTATTCAACGATATAAAAGAAAATAGTACAATGCAATAAAACATATTGACATAATCATATACATGTATAAAATTAACATATTGTTAGGGGCAACCAAAAAAGATCAGGATCTTGTTGACTGGTGCCCCTTTGACAAAATTAACAAATTATAAGTAAAACATTAATAATAGTCACAAGCAGACACATCCAACACACACACACACACTCACCCAAGAGAAGGGAAGGAGAAAGAGAGATTACATGTACAGTTTAAATATATGAGGTAAACTTATTATTATAAACTTATTATATTATTATTATATATAGGGGCAGCGTTACAGCTACGGTGGGCGGCGCTGGACGGGCTTGCCCAGCACAGGGGATTTCCGCTCAACACTCCTGATTAAAAACACTGCTTCCGCCCAGCGCTAATTTTGCATAAAACCGGCTTTAAACTTAACTATTTTGTGAAGAAAAGAAGTACTTACATTCACATTTCCCTCTTTAATCTTGTTTTATTTGCAATTGTAAAAGATTCCTGTTTTCAATTCGACAATAAATTAATATTTTTACAGATTTGCCAAGTGTTGTTTGAAAACTTCCACAATGAATTTACTGTACGTACTGATGTATACCGGCACGTATTATACGTATACATGGGTAAATTCAATATGGCCGCCCAGGCTCGTTCGATTACTGTTCTTATAGATTTTTAGATCGTAATTTTCCAGAAGAAATAAATTAAAGTACTATAATATATATTTATTTCATTATTTATATTGTAAAATTTGTCCGATATTATCACAATTAAAGTATTCATTTTTTGATTGATTGGGTTTGAGCCAAACTTGTTTTGATCAGCGCCTAGTACGCACGTGTATTCGTGTTTATAGCTCGTGATCCCGATGTTGCAGACCCGGTACTCAATCATGAAACTCATCAGCCAGCTAGTTGTTTGCTTCTAAGTTAAGGTTAGGTAGGAATTTGATTTAGTAGAATTATTGGACAGATTTCTATTTTTCATCCATTTAGACTCTTTTTAGGCGATGTTCTTAGGTTCCCAATGAGTCATCGAGTATTCGGTTATCAAGTTCATTATTCGACTACTGGCTTTACTGGGTGGGTATACGATTAAACGTTTACTCGAAACGGGCCTGCTAAAAAGGCCATCCATGAAGGATTCCTGAGCTGCTAATTACACATACCTCGAGGTAGTCTTTACTGCAGGTGATATCATCCTCCAAGTTTAAGAAACGAAAGTCGATAACGATGCGGTTATTAGGGTCCACCTGTATCACGTCTCGGCAGTATGCCCCGTCCGGGTAGAAGTTAGGGTAGTTAGGAGACTGAAGGATGCCCTGGTCTGCGGTTTGCAGCGTACCGCAGTCTGAGAGGCAATGGATCGAAAAAGAAAATTGGGATTGTTGCCGACTATTTCTTAGAATTTAAAGGACATGTTGTGGAAGTGTGGAAGAACATCAGATAAAAAATGTTCCCTGAAAAGCATAATAATAATAATAATAGTTCAGTTCTTGTATAGCGCATAATACGTTATGAAATAACATCTCTATGCGCTTCCAAAGAGCTTTGGACTTTATTACCCTGGCTTTAGCTCCTCAAATGTCTTAATATTCTAAATATGGCATGTATACGTCATAAAATACGTCATGAACAGACCGAAGTTCTTATCACGCTTCGGTTTTGCGTATGTTGCAGGCACATGATTGGTGCGGTCCTGTTGACCGTCGTCTTATTATACCCGATTGGCCCCCGAGTCAGGCCACGGGAAAGACACGTAGTCTCGTCAGGCTACACTCCCTTTAATCAGTGACAAGAGATATATCGAGATATATTGAACATTCAACAGATTTTTGTTTACAGTCACACCACAAACCTGATATAGCTGGTCGAGGCTCAAAAGCATAGAGAGCGCTGAATCCTCGTTTCTCAACGGTTTCATCAGTCAAGAACAGGACTAGGGCTTCGTTGCCCTGAGTAGCCACACCAAACGGTTGCTGGTCCCCGCAGTACTTGGTCTCCGTGTTCACCAGTACATCTTCAACCTGTCAACAAAAGCAACATTAAACGTCAAGATTGTATTCTTACATACGAGTGTATGTACAGAATGTATGTAATATTCATGTAATGTTCAAGTTCCGATTTATATGTGTATACATACACGTGTATGGCTGCCATGCTAAATTACTAATTATAGCTAGCCAAGCCTATTTATTCACGGATATTGGGCTATGTAAGTATACTGATGCAATGCATGACAAAACAAAAGATTTGTATCACTTTAGGAGCTATTTAAAAATAGTAAAAAAAAGAGGCGGCAGCCAAAAAGTAAGCGGGCTTGCTAGAGAAACACTTCATTACATTTGTTATTCGGCCTTACATAGGCCACATGATGTCAAACGCACAATGTCATATCTTTATGCAAACATAAATCAAGAATTTAGGCTGCAAAAAAACACCTGTATGTTCATACCGAAACATAGTCATAGCGGCATTCTGGTGTAGGTGGCTCCACTATCGTCTGTCTCTTGTACATGTGTTTGTAGTGAGCGGAGAGGTCCTCCACGCTACGGCCAGGCCTTAATACAGGCTCCTTAAGAGGACTTGGTTCTATGGCACCTAGATATTCAAGAGTTGGTTAAAAAGAGAACATTTGAGTTCTGGTGAGTGTTTCATAAAGACCGAGATCGATTTTAAGTTGGACTTAAAGCTTATCAACACTAGTGTGGCTAGGTGGGATTAGACCACACAGCAAGGTCACTGACAGGTGGCTATCTCATCAGCTCAGCTCTCAAATAACATAAGAAATAGAGGCTCATGGGGGACCAAAAGGCACCGATTGGGGAAGTTTTCTATATAGAGGGAGCAATTAGCTGCAAGTTGGACAGTGGGGCTTTAAAGGGAGTGTAGCTTGGCAAAGACTGGTTAACGCCATCTACGTCTTCTTTTGGACAACTGCACATAAACCGATGGACTTGATTAACGGTAGTCAGTGACTTAAACTCTACCTTTTCAGCGTTTGTGAAACAGACCAAAGTCATCCTCACGCTTGGGTTTCTCTTCTGCTCTTTTTGGTAATTATATTCATCAATGTTTTATTTGTAAAGACTATATCGTATTAGAACACAGTATAGCACATAAAGGAATACATGAACGTTGCCAATTTGGCGATGGACAGTCAATTCGTTCCACAATACAGATTTGAGAACTCACCTTCGATCGAGAAGTCCTTGAAGACAACAATGACGAGATGTTCTGCAGGTGCGTGCAAGAGATACTCCTTCTTGGATTGTGAATCGTAGGGTTGGGGGTAGTTGGGGCTGCTGAAGTCACCGCCCGTCAGAGCCGTCAACACTTTGGCATCTGCAGAAAAAATATCCACAGACGATAGATCAAGAGTATAAATGTGAGATCAAGAATTATATGAGAGGAAAAATACCCCCTAGGATAACTACCCCTAGGGTAACCATCCTCTAGGACGACTATCCCCTAGGACTATTATCCCCTAGGACAACTACCCCCTAGGACAACCACCCCCTAGGACTACCCCCTAAGACAACTACCCCCCTAGGACAACCATGTAAAATAAGAACTTTTACTTCACAGACATCACTAACTTTTTATGCGGCATGAGAGTTTGATCTGATCCCTTCAGCTATTTTTTATTATATTTTTATGAGGGCATTTTGTGCGCCATTCTTTTGCAAGGGACAAGTATGTTCCCTAAAATATGCTTCGACACTAAACATAAAGAATGAAAGAGGTCATAAATTATTTTTCACCTCTCCCAGATCTCAATCTTCTCTTTTAGCCTATGTTAATGAGACAGCTCAGAGGTCAGCAGCTATAATGACCTATGACCTACCTTCAGGAGGAACCCTTGCTCGGCTCCTGTAAAGTACGTTCACCTGGTGGAGAGCAAAGGTCGGCCCATGGAAAAATTTAATCACGACCTGTTAAAACAAAATAAGTGAAACATTCACGTTAGGGAGGTGAAGAGTAGAGTGACTTGTAGATTGTGAAGAGATTACAGAAGATGGTACCTTTGACAACGACTGTATGGATGAATGATTATCATCAATTTGTAATGGTAATGATGATCAACAGAGAAACATAAATAGATACTTTTAGATTTGCGTGGACTGATACGTGTGACGTCCATTCAAGGCAGTGCATTAAAAGGACGTCGATCGTAGCAATCCCGATTGTCTTTGTGCGAATCTAAAAGTCCCTATTATTGAGACACTGAAGACTTAAATTGCAAAGATTAAGAAACTATTTCATTTAAAGAACATGAGAGGGAAGCAGGTATTAAAGGTAGGCGTTACTACTGCAGCTAGAAGGGATTAGACCACACAGCGAGCCATCGAGGTCACTGTGACAGGTGGCTATCTCATTAACTCAGCTCTCATTTAACATAAGAAAAAGAGGATCATGGGGGACCAACAGGCACCGATTTGGGAAGTTTTCTATATAGAGGGAGCAAGTAGCTACAAGTAGGACAGTGTGCCTTTAAGAGATACAAAAGACAAAGTAGAGAGGTGAGATTAAGAAAAATGATTCAGACAAAAAGAAAATATAAGGTAAATCATTGAAAATCAAAGAATAGTGAGCATGAATACTGCTAATGATGATGATGGTGGTGGTTGTGGTTGTGGTGATGGTGGTGGTGGTGATAATGGTGATAGTGATGATGATGGCAATGGTGGTGATGGCGAGATGGTGGGCGATGATCGTGATGATGATGGTGGCAGAGGTGATGGTGATGATGGCGGTGAAAGACGACTACGATATAGTTGAATATTGCAATAATGACGATAAGTGATAACTTACCTCATTGGCATCTGAAGTCCACGCGAAGGGGATGCGGATTCTCTGACAATACATGTCGTTACGCCTTGTAGTGGTATCAAGAGTCTACAGGAATATAGAGAGGAAATGTTCGACATTAGCAACTAATCTTTATCCGACTCAACTTGCTTTTTTAAACATTCGCATCACCCAAAGACTCTCCGAAAGACGAGAGGGGATATTTCTTGATTTTCACAATGTCTAGTGTCAGTGAGTTATGAGCGTCTGCTCATGGAAACTGGTGAATATCATCCAACAACGATGAAAAACACTATAAAAACCAACAAAAACCTGCCCTCTTTAAGCCTACTTACATTGATGTAGCTATTGCAATCTGACTGGGGCATCTTAAGATTGTCAAAGATTATCTGGACTCGTCTATGCTCGACTGGGTCGGACCTCACGATCACGTAACAGTTCTGCAGACCGGTCGACAGAGATTCCGTCGGCCAGGAGAACGTCCCTCCCAGATCAGCATCCGCAAACCGTTGGCAGGCTGAGTGTTAAAAAAAACGTACAAAAACAATTATCCAATGGACCAGTTTACTAACATCCAAAATTATGGACGTTTCTTTCCTAAGGACCTATTGACGATTATTCCACTAACCCGTTATTAATGGATGAACTACTATACTTGGATCTAGTTTGAATATAATACCTGTTATACAATAGGTTTGCGGGTGCACCATGTGTGAGAGAGAGAGGTTTGAGGAGTCCTAAAAAAGGACTCTGACTCGGTAATCTTTCTTGGAGGAGTGTAGTCCTGAAAAAGGACTGTTTGTTATCTTTCTTAGCATATAGTTCTAAGGAGAACTATAGCGCTTGGAGAGGGTGAGGATGAGAGGATAATACCTATTGTTATGTTGGAAAAAAAGTAGGTATTTGACAAAGTTATACAATACGCCCATTCAAATCAATTAAACAGATAATTAAACCGGGAAAGCTGAAATACTTGTTGGGTTTGTTAGTACAGAAAAGAACAGTCTCTGGGAATTAAAAAAGCATTGTTACGAGCTGTTTAAAAATATTCCAATGTAGTATCCTCCAGTACAGATGTGCAAGTGACTTTTTTTGTGCAGTGGATTATCACAAAACTGAAATCAAAAGCACCAGCTTTGCATTAACCTGTCCACTCCTGAATTCTATAATCACCATAGGCTTAATACAGGGAACACACGGTTCCAGTAGGTAATGGGTTAAAGGGAAAGTCCACCCTGAAATTAAGTTAGTTTTAATAGGAGTAGAAAAATAAGAGAAACAAGTCAGTGAAAGTTTGAGCAAATTCCGATTAAAAATAAGGAAGTTAGGATTTTTTAAGTTGTGATCAATCAAACACAAATTGGCAACTCTATGACATAAAATGCGAGCTCAACTTCCATTTGCTTAGTACTAAAAAAATCTAAAATTTTCATTTTCCCTCAAGAAAAATTTCAACCATACATGCACCCTAAATATAATAATTGCAAATATGTTTCTATACTCGCCCTGCAAGGAACAAATATATATTCCGTCATCAATAACGAAGAAAACATGATTTTATGGAATATTATGCACAAAGCAAATGAAGGAGAGCTCGTATAATAAGTCACAGAGTTGCCAATTTGTATTTGATTGATCACAACTTCAATAATTCATAACTTTCTTATTTTCATTCAGAATTTGCTCAAACTTTCACTCGCCTGATTTTCTTATTATTCTGCCTCTATCAAAACAAACTTATTTTGGGGGTGGACTTTCCCTTTAAGGTACTTACTGGCCGGCCGAGGAGCATCTAGGGTGCGGTAGTCGCCCTCAAAGAATATGTAGGTCCGGTAGGGAAGAGGGGCGTGGTAGATAAGCGCTAGCTCGTTGGTATCAGAGGTCCAAGAGAAGGGGTAGAGACGACCTGACACGTCAATGAAGTTGCCCCGGGTTGACCTAGGGTCAATCTGTGGTTAAAGGTCATGCAGAAATAAATGTATTAAGCGTCATGTAACAGGTGTCCGAGGTCGGGCTGGCGGAGGGGGGTAAGTGGGATGCAGCCCTTCTAGAAATTTGAATTGACAGATTTTCAGGAAACCACATGAAGAGTCCCCGATACAAGTATTACAAGTTCATCAAGGATAATTTTAATCTGGTCATATTTGCTGGTTATAAACTAGCTGAATACATCTAGAGCAAAACAGGCATTAAAATTGAATAAGTTAAAAGTAAACCATTATTCCTTTTTAATACAAACTGTTAAAGGGATAGTTGAGTTCTGTTGCAGAGGGCGCTACACAAATTAAGTTTTTTGTGAGATAATGAAAAACTGAGTGTCAAATTTAAAAGAACATACAATTTAAATGACAAAATCATCTTTGTTTGATCAAAATCGGTTCAGAGACAGCTGAAATATCCATAAATATAACGATTTCTAATACTTGTGTACCAACACAAATATTAGATAATTTGAAAAAACCCGTTGAAAAAACGAAATAACGCCTTTTACGTCGTAGTTCAGCCAATGCCAATGGTGGCTTTTTTGTTGGCATTTTTGTGTTGCTTATAGTACCCACAATTAGCCGGCTCATGTATTCTCATTTTTAATTAAATAATTAACAGTCACCATATTTTTTTGAAAGTGGAGCTGAATTGGTATGATCGTATTGGCTAAATTTCACACATTTTTGGGTCTCAAATTACCTTCATAGCAATTTTAGGTTCTAAAAGGGCACTACACATGTTATAGATAAGAATAAGAGCAATAACCATGCACTTTGAAGGCATTTGCGGTCTGAAAACAGAACTTGACTATTCCTTTAAAAACACTATATTCATTCACTAACATTTGATTTAGTAGTAAATGTTGACCTGTACTCTCCAGCATTCTTTTTATATCTTAAGCACCTGGTTTAATAAAGGCAATGGGTATAAAAATCCTGTTGAAAAAAATGCAACTTCGAATGTCCCCACTTCGAATGTCCCCAGTTTGAATGTGGCCAATTTGAATGTTCCAACTACAACAGAAAAGGTACCTGCAACTCCGGTGGGTTCTCCGTCTCAAAGATGAAACGCGAGAATGAGAAGATAACTCGGTCCTCCGGATGGGCGTGTACGATGAACTCGCAGGCGTAGTAGCGGTAATCCTGGAGTGAGTTGGGGTAATCGGGATTGGTCACGTTGCCGGTTGGGTTCACGGTGACGGTGGAACAATCTACATTGGAAGTTATTAAACAAACACATTTGTAATGAATAATTAATGATAAAATATATTAATCAGATTGTGATGATTTACAATTGTGATATGTATACTAAATAATTACCATTATAACGGTAGTCATAGTGGTGTGGTGGCAGTGGTAATGAAGGTGGTAGTGCATGAATGTGGCAGTGTGGTTGCCTAGTCGTAGTGCAATAAAGTGGTCTTGTTAGTAGTGTTAGTGGTAGTGGTAGTAGTGTTAGTGGTAGTGGTAGTGTGTTAGTGGTAGTGCATTTAAGTCTTGGTGTGGTAGTAGTGATGGTAGTGTGTTAGATTAAGGTGTTATAGTGGTGGTGGTGGTGGTGTGGTAGTGGTAGTGGTAGTTGCAGTGTGTCAGTGGTATGTAACTGGTAATGATGGAATGGTAGTGCATGAGAGTGGGAGTGGTAGTGGGAGTGGTAGTGATAGTATTAGTACTTGTAAGTGGTAGTGGTAGGGTAGTAATAATGGTAGTGGTGGTAGATGCTTTTGCATTTCACTGCTGTCCATCGAGTCAGACGCCCCTGGTCCTCAAATATTATTACCCCGGTCATAGCCGAACAACCAAATATGTAGCAGTCCAGGCTATCTACTATACCCTTTGTTTATCACACAATTTCAGTGTTGCACAAGTTTTGATTCAATCATTTTGTGGCGGGAAAGTGATCTGAATCACTTGCAAAAATATGCACAAGATTCACGCGTGTGGATGTTTCTGGTTTGTAGCAGTAGCTCTAAACTAAAGTGGTAATGGTAGTGGTTGCGGCACTGGTAATGATGTAATGGTAGTGGTTGCGGCACTGGTAATGATGGAATGGTAGTGATAGTGCATGGGAGTGGGAGTGGTAGTGGTAGTGTGGTAGCATCTACTACCACTAACAGATAGAGTTCCTTACCTTCCAAATTTCGCCGTTCTGCTCTCACACTGGCACCCCAACCATTATACGTTACCACACTGTCCGTTCTGAACCTCAAGATGGCAGCATTCGCAGTAGCGGTCCATATTACTTGGTGTTGAACACCACAGAAGATCTGTGCAAAGGCCGTTTCTATGTTCTCAATCTGAGATAGGAAAAAAAAGAATAGTTAACACTCGCTGTGCGGATGTCACATATTGTGACACAGACCCCCCAGAATATAAATCGCACATTACTTCACCAAGAAAAACGCAGAAGCTTTTATAAATCTTAAAAATTGAATCTGATTTACAAATAATTTTTTGTAGTGTAACCAAAGTTTTGCATATTTCATTGTGAAGCACCTAGATAAAAGTTATTTCATTCACCCATTACAAATAAATGTATCTCATTAAATAATTAGAATTCAAATTGCATACATTATGGCTTGCCCTATCTACACAGCCACTGATAACACGTAGGGCCATGCATCTCAGATTTAACATTGTTAAACGATGCCTTTAGGACAGCCTTCTTGTGGGCAGCAGACTTAATGTTCACCATAAGAGTGAAAAAATACTTTATTCACGATAGCCCTGCATGTCCCTCAAATCCATTAGCGGTAACATATGATTATTTTATATTTAAGATCTCATGATTTGCCTTTGCATCTTATTTTCATTTCATTATATATATCTTATGTCATTTATGTATATTTGGGTATAGTTTATGCATTATACCATCTACTAACAAACTTGTTTCTTTTGGTAATCCTCAGGCATTTTTTCCCCGTTATTGTATTTACTATCGTTTTCTTGTATTCTTTGTTATACTCCTTTATGTCCTGGAAATGAAATAGAATAAAACAAAATAAAGAATCCTTACCTGGACGTAATCGTTTGCGAGACACTCGTCTTCTTCCAGCTCAAAATCGGTGAATTCAATCGCGAGCCGATCAAACGGATTGACACTCAGATAGAGATCGCAATACTCGTTATTGCTGTAGTCAAGCTCATCGTGCCCCTTGGAAGCAATGTTTACAGGGTTGCCCCTGCTTGGCGAGATTCTTTCATCACAATCTTCAAGAAAGAGATGGGATGGTAATGGTAATGGTTTTATTGAAAATTCATTTGCAGCCAAATGGCTGAATTGCAGAATTTTGTACATTGCGTAAAAACATTAATATTTATACAGACATGAATAAACTACAGTACAATTATCCAGTAAATCGTATTAAGACATATCATACAATTTGCTGAAAATTATTGAATTCTTTTCTTAATAGCTAACCTCTACAGATGTTATGCCATTTTTTGTTTAACCAGGGAAGACCCATTGGCATTAATACTGTTATTCCTAAGGGGCCGTTATGACCGAAACAATAGAGATGTTATACTAACTTTATGCATATTTTATATTTTAAAAGTTTCTCTTCAGGACAAGAAAGCTTGCGAGAGGCTTGCCCAACATCTCCTCTAAGTATGATGGGTGACGCCATTTTAAAGAACGGCAAATGTCTGTTTCTTCCGCAAGGAAGTTGTACCCACAAGAAAATAGTATAAATTATATCCTGCATCAAAAATTTGTTGGCTTTTGATTGGTTGAGAGCTCGTCACATGACCAGAAATATTTGAACTATTTTTAGAAAGTACTATATGAGAGTACTGTTTGGGTTTACTATTTGGGAGTTGAAATTTGTTTTTGTTTTTTATTTTAAATCTGAATTTAATGAAAACAAAATATTTAAAATCTTTTTAGATAAAAATTGACATTTTTTTGTTCTAAATTTTGTTTTTCCAAATTTGTTTTTAGTATTATTTTAAAAAATGAAATAAATTTTTGATGCAGGATATAAAACAAATATACCATGCCTCTATTCGAGGTACTGGTTAAAACTATGGACCTCTGTGACTCTGCAAATAGTACTATTGGAGTCATCTCTTGCACATAGTTTTAACCAGAACCTCTCAAGACAGTGTATATTTGTATACTATACAGTCAAGTGTCTAAACACCTCATCCAAACTTCTGCAGTAACATGAAGTGTAAAACAAGTGCTTAACCCACTGATTACGATATCAAAATAGCCCGGGCTATATAGGGTTAAAATGCACACGCTGTTAGAGCAAGTGCAATATTGGTACAATTCTTTAATACCTTTTTGAACCCAGATGGTGAACACGTCTGCTTCGGCTATGTTTGCTCCTATGAGAAATAAAAAATAAAAAAAAATATTAAAACAGTTGAATAATAATCAAGGATATTCAAACTTCATTCATGGTTACAGCTTTCTTCTTTACAGGAGAGAATGGGCATCGATCTTGCCATTAAAAAAAAAAAATTATTGAGGAAAATCTTACGGTCGTAACGTACTGTTGGCAGCTCTGCTACTGCCATCAAACTCTGTATAGTGTAACATCTGAACAAAGCTGTTGTTTTTTCTCTTCCCGTTGCAGCACATATCATCACTACTACCATCACTAATACAAGACAAACCTGTGGTACTGTAAGACTGTGGTAGAGACTCGGAAGATATATCCTGAATGTAATTGTACAGGTGTCAAACTATTCTTTACTGTAAAGTGCGTATACCAAACATTTGTTGTCACGGTGTGGCTATTCAAAATGGGAAATGCTAAAAAAGTTGAAAGACTAATTTTTTAAAAACATGTAATTCCAAAAAAACATGTAATTCCAAATTTTTAATATAGAAGTTTCAGATAGTGAGCCGTTATAAAGAACCAGGCTCATGAAGAAAAAGAACTTTTTTTTATTCTCTGGTTATCTGTTATGATGCATGTACCTCAGGTACATGACACAGGAAATCTGAGTAGATTACAATTGTATCTATGGTGTTAAATTTTAATGTTTTATCTCTTTAAAAAAAGATAGGACATTTTTGTTGAAAGGGAAGTTTATGTAAGAGTTAAAATCAGACTCATTCCCTACTTGTATTTGTCACAATTACTATTTGTTTCTCTAGTCTCTTCTCCATACATATTCATTTCACATCATTTGCATATTCATTTCACATCATTTGCATATTCATTTCATCCATTCATCTCCATCATTCATCTCCACCACATACCAACTCTTAAAGCTAGAACAGGTGGTATGTTCTCTTCTCATTTACATATTTCCACTTCTATCAATGGTTCTCTTCTCCTTTTTCTTATGAATATTCTTAAATCCTATTTTGATATTGGTTTGCATGATTGGTGTTTAATTCAGTGATTGATTGGCAAGAGATTATTTTATTAGTTTACAGTAGTTTCTAATTCCGTTCACTACTACCATCATAACTACAGGACAAACCTGTGGTTGTTTCTCTTTCCGTTGCAACACATATCATCATCACTACTACCATCACAACTACAGGACAAACCTGTGGTTGTTTCTCTTCCAGTTGCAGCACATATCATCATCACTACTACCATCACAACTATAGGACAAACCTGTGGTGGTTTCTCTTTCCGTTGCAACACATATCATCACTACTACCATCACAACTATAGGACAAACCTGTGTTTGTTTCTCTTTCCGTTGCAACACATATCATCACTACTCCCATCACAACTATAGGACAAACCTGTGGTTGTTTCTCTTTCTGTTTTAACACATATAATCATCACTTCTACCATCACAACTATAGGACAAACCTGTGGTTGTTTCTCTTTCCGTTGCAACACATATAATCATCACTACTACCATCACAACTATAGGACAAACTTGTGGTTGTTTCTCTTTCCGTTGCAACACATCATCATCACTACTACCATCACAACTATAGGACAAACCTGTGGTTGTTTCTCTTTCTGTTTTAACACATATAATCATCACTTCTACCATCACAACTATAGGACAAACCTGTGGTTGTTTCTCTTTCCGTTGCAACACATATAATCATCACTACTACCATCACAACTATAGGACAAACCTGTGGTTGTTTCTCTTTCCGTTGCAACACATCATCATCACTACTACCATATATCACAACTATAGGACAAACCTGTGGTTGTTTCTCTTTCCGTTGCAACACATCATCATCACTACCATCATAACTATAAGACAAACCTGTGGTTGTTTCTCTTTCCGTTGCAACACACATCATCATCACTACTACCATCACAACTATAAGACAAACCTGTGGTTGTTTCTCTTTCCGTTGCAACACACATCATCATCACTACTACCATCACAACTATAAGACAAACCTGTGGTTGTTTCTCTTTCCGTTGCAACACACATCATCATCACTACTACCATCACAACTATAAGACAAACCTGTGGTTGTTTCTCTTTCCGTTGCAACACATCATCATCACTACTACCATCACAACTATAAGACAAACCTGGTGTTGTTTCTCTTTCCGTTGCAACACACATCATCATCACTACTACCATCACAACTACAAGACAAACAAGTGGTTGTTTCTCTTTCCGTTGCAACACACATCATCATCACTACTATCATCACAACTACAACACAAACCTGTGGTTGTTTCTCTTTCCGTTGCAACACACATCATCACTTCTACCATCACAACAACAAGACAAACCTGTGGTTGTTTCTCTTTCCGTTGCAACACACATCATCATCACTACTACCATCACAACTACAAGACAAACAAGTGGTTGTTTCTCTTTCCGTTGCAACACACATCATCATCACTACTATCATCACAACTACAACACAAACCTGTGGTTGTTTCTCTTTCCGTTGCAACACACATCATCACTTCTACCATCACAACAACAAGACAAACCTGTGGTTGTTTCTCTTTCCGTTGCAACACACATCATCATCACTACTACCATCACAACTACAAGACAAACCTGTGGTTGTTTCTCTTTCCGTTGCAACACACATCATCACTTCTACCATCACAACTACAAGACAAACCTGTGGTTGTTTCTCTTTCCGTTTCAACACACATCATCACTTCTACCACCACAACAAGACAAACCTGTGGTTGTTTCTCTTTCCGTTGCAACACACATCATCATCACTACTACCATCACAACTACAAGACAAACCTGTGGTTGTTTCTCTTTTCGTTGCAACACATCATCATCATCACTTCTACCATCACAACTACAAGACAAACTGTGGTTGTTTCTCTTTCCGTTGCAACACACATCATCATCACTACTACCATCACAACAACAAGACAAACCTGTGGTTGTTTCTCTTTCCGTTGCAACACACATCATCATCACTACTACCATCACAACTACAAGCAACCTGTGGTTGTTTCTCTTTCCGTTGCAACACACATCATCATCACTGCTACCATCACAACTACAAGCAACCTGTGGTTGTTTCTCTTTCCGTTGCAACACACATCATCATCACTACTACCATCACAACTACAAGCAACCTGTGGTTGTTTCTCTTTCCGTTGCAACACACATCATCATCACTACTACCATCACAACTACAAGCAACCTGTGGTTGTTTCTCTTTCCGTTGCAACACACATCATCATCACTACTACCATCACAACTACAAGACAAACCTGTGGTTGTTTCTCTTTCCGTTGCAACACACATCATCATCACTACTACCATCACAACTACAAGCAACCTGTGGTTGTTTCTCTTTCCGTTGCAACACACATCATCATCACTACTACCATCACAACTACAAGACAAACCTGTGGTTGTTTCTCTTTCCGTTGCAACACATCATCATCATCACTACTACCATCACAACTACAAGACAAACCTGTGGTTGTTTCTCTTTCAGTTGCAACACACATCATCATCACTTCTACCATCACAACTATAAGACAAACCTGTGGTTGTTTCTCTTTCCGTTGCAACACACATCATCACTACTACCATCACAACTATAAGACAAACCTGTGGTTGTTTCTCTTTCTGTTGGAACACATCATCATCACTACTACCATCTCAACTACAAGAAAACCCTGTGGTTGTTTCTACTTCCGTTCACTACTACCATCTCAACTACAAGAAAAACCTGTGGATGTTTCTCTTTCCGTTGCAACACACATCATCATCACTTCTACCATCACAACTACAAGACAAACCTGTGGTTGTTTCTCTTTCTGTTGGAACACATATCATCATCACTACTACCATCACAACTACAAGACAAACCTGTGGTTGTTTCTCTTTCTGTTGGAACACATCATCATAACTACTACCATCTCAACTACAAGAAAAACCTGTGGTTGTTTCTACTTCCGTTCACTACTACCATCTCAACTACAAGAAAAACCTGTGGTTGTTTCTACTTCCGTTCACTACTACCATCACAACTACAAGACAAACCTGTGGTTGTTTCTCTTTCCGTTGCAACACATATAATCATCACTTCTACCATCACAACTATAAGACGTACCCGTTGCTGTTTCCCCTCCCGTAGTAGCGCTGCTAACGAAGATGATGGAGTTGATATCAATTACCGGCTCCTCGTATGTACAATCCCCCGGCACAGCAACGTCTTGGACATCAAGCCACACCCTATGATCCATGTCATTATCGCACGTCGCGGCAATTGCAATTTTTGTTCTACAATACAAAAATAAAAAGTAGTAGTATTCATTTTTGACAACCAATTAATATTCATTTTTGACAACCAATTAAGTTTTGCCTGGGCAAGAATTCAAGCCCTTAAAATTTTGACCTTGAAACGATTGAATCACCAAAATAGTGCTTGCAATCGATCATCATTGATTTGTCAAAAAGGAAAACCTTACCTTTAATACATGTAGCTTTTGTTATGATCTTATACATATAATCCCAGCACAACTAGCTACAGGTTTATATGTACACCCTTTCATAGAAGAAAACAAAGCCTATTTATCTATATTGAAGGCATCATTGAACAATGTTAAATCTGAGATGCATGGCCCGACGTGTTATCAGTGTCTGTGATATACATGTAGTGTAATATTGAAGCCCTAAAAAATTGCACTTCAAAATGATCATGAAGTGCCTCAAAAAAGTAAAAATCTTTGGGTGACCAGTTTTACCATAATTACCCAATAGACTGAAGTGTTATAAAAACCGTTTGGAAATCAAAATATCTTGTAAACCAGACAGGCAATCGGCTTGTAAAAGTCATGGGGTTCCTGACTGACCTAAAGGTTTATAATTATCATTGCAGCATGAGCTAAATCCAGGATTTTGTTTCAGAATCTGAGACAAAGTTACCGGATCCCTTTAAGTTATAATCATTCAATCTCGATTTCTTCCACCTCTCTATCCCTCTCATTTTCAATCTCTCTCTCTCTCTCTCTCTCTATCTCTCTTTCTCTCTCTTTCTCTCTATCTATCTCTCTCTCTCTCTCTCTTTCTTTCCACCCACTCTCCTTAAGTATTGGCAACTCTATCGATTCCCTATGGCAATAGAACGGTCTACTAACACATTCAAATCTACAATACGGGGAGTAGCCTCGACAGGTCAATGGCCTTTGCTACTCTCTTCCATCCACTTCATCATAAGTGTGCGCACCTTTTCTAATATGTATCATTTGTCTTTTTTCTGTTTAATGTTGTTCTTATTGTTAATTGTTTACCGGTAATTGTTTATTTCTGCTTTATACATTGTATTATCTAAGAGATGTGAATTAATAAATATGAACCAGATAATAATAATTATGGGTTCTTATATAGCGCACATGTCCGCCATGCTGTGAGGCTCCTGGCGCTGCCCGATTATTACCCTCGCTTTAGCAAGGCGGCCATTACGGCGCTCTAGCATTTCAAGGAATTAATTCCTGCCAGGTACCCATTCCATCACCTGGGTTGAGTGTGGCAAATGTAGATCAATGTCCTGCCAAAGGACATTAGTGCCGCGGCAGGACTCTAACCGCGAACCTTTTGATCGACAGTCCGGTGACGTATCCACTCGACCACGACACCTCTAATTGAAAAGGATTGCATCTGGGGTAGGTAATAGAACTAAAATCTTACGTGATTTCAAACTCCGGCGGCGAATCTGTAAGGGCAAACACGAGTTCAGTACACTCTTTTGAGTTGAGGTCGTCGTAACCGCTGTAGGTCATCTTGGCGCAACTAAACCAGTTACTGAGACTGGTGCCTTGGCCATCAAAGCGGAACGTTGCTATGATGCTTCCCGACTTATAGGCGTCAACTTTGACCTGGACATTAAAAAAAAAAGAAGTAGAATGAAAGGCCATGTCCAAAAATGTGATCAGTTTTATCCCCACATCCATCTTTATTTTCTGCAACAGCCATTTATAGTCATTTACGATTGTTTATTTCATTAAATATTTTTCCTGCCTCTATTTGATCTTTCAGTGCTGCAAGCACTCCAAACTGCCAAAATTTAAGAGCAAAAAAATTGTTTGTTTTTTTCTTCCAGAAATTCAAAGCGAGTTCATAAAATGCTAACATAAATTTTAAAAATAAAATGAAATTCAGTATAACAGAATCTTATCTGTGATAAATTGTGTATTATTTTGTAAACTAGGTAGCATTTAAAGAGGACTATTTTGCAAACTAGATAAGAAAAAACGCTTATATTGTAAGATCATTGGGTAGTATAACATATTAAGTGTGTTTTTATATTGGATCTGGTGACAGTTTAGCCTTGTGCTAAACAAGTTATTCAATAAAGTCTTCTTTGTCTCTTCTCCTTCTATCTTCTTTTTTTTCTTCTCCCTATTGCTCCTTCTCCTCCTTTCTACTACTACTACTACTACTACCATTATAACCACTACTACTACCACCACCACTAATACCACTACTTCTACTAATACTAATACCATTACCTCTACTACTACTACTACCACTACCACAACTACTACTATCATAACCACAACTTGTACTACCACTACCATCACCCCCACCACCACCGCCACTACTTCTACTACTACTACTACCACTACCCCAACCACTACCATCACCACCACCACAACCATTACTTCTACTACCACCATCACCACCACCACCACCAGCACCACTACTACTACTACTACATTGGGTTCAACCTACTTTTCTGATTCCGATATTCGCCCAATTAGGGACATCTGAATCCTTGAAGGTAGCAAGAGAGCGGGTAATTGTGGTTCCCCTTGCATTGGGGTCGGACTCGCTGTAGCCCCGATCCTGATTCAGGAACTTATCAAGGGCCTCGGTTTCGCCTCCTTTTGCCACTCGGTAGACAAGTTCCCAATCTGGAAAGAAGGAAACATGGTTCAGTGTCATATTGGTATGTCTGTTTGCACATCAAGTTCACCATTATTGGGTGATGGTGAAGCAGCATCAATATACATCCATCCCCAAAACATGTGAACCACCACAGTATGAAAGCACCACCAACAATAATAATTATCTTTTAAAGTCCTCTCCAAATTTTATTAAACTGAAAATGGAAATTATTTTGGCCCAACAGATCGTGAGCCCGGCAGTCACTGAGCAACTGACGTTGCTCTATCCCCTTATTGTTGAACGCCGAACAAGGTAGCAGCAACTCCCGTCTTTTAACATCTTTTGGTATGACGCCGCCGGGGTTGGAACCCACGACCTCCCGGTTGTGAGGCGGACGCTCTACTGACTGAGCCAACACTCCGGTTTAAAAAAGAAAAAAAGAAGAAAAAAAAGTAGGGCCTAACCACCACTATTAAGTGAGCACCATTAATAGACAGACACCACTAACACACAAGCACCACCAATATGTTAACAGCACCCAAAACATGAACATCAAGAACACCTTACCATTTGGTGTTCTTCTAGAGATGGACCTGTAAGACGCGTTGAAGCCTCTGTAGTTCATGTTCAGATCGGTCTTAAACTGGACCAGGATCTCGTTGCCATGGGAGATATAGCTAAACACCGGGATCCGCCCACAGTACGTTTCCACATGATTGTCGAAAATGTCGATGATCTATGTTAAGGAAATTCAGATACATACATAGAGTGAGAATCGGATGGCTGTAAATTCTAGAGACCTATACAATGCTTGAAACTGATCAGGGCCCTGTTGCACAAAACTAACCATTGATGGTAACTTTGTCATCAAGGTAAAACTAACCATTGATGGTAACTTTGTCATCAAAGGTAAAACTAACCATTGATGGTAACTTTGTCATCAAAGGTAAAACTAACCATTGATGGTAACTTTGTCATCAAAGGTAAAACTAACCATTGATGGTAACTTTGTCATCAAAGGTAAAACTAACCATTGATGGTAACTTTGTCATCAAAGGTAAAACTAACCATTGATGGTAACTTTGTCATCAAAGGTAAAACTAACCATTGATGGTAACTTTGTCATCAAAGGTAAAACTAACCATTGATGGTAACTTTGTCATCAAAGGTAAAACTAACCATTGATGGTAACTTTGTCATCAAAGGTAAAACTAACCATTGATGGTAACTTTGTCATCAAAGGTAAAACTAACCATTGATGGTAACTTTGTCATCAAAGGTAAAACTAACCATTGATGGTAACTTTGTCATCAAAGGTAAAAACTAACCATTGATGGTAACTTTGTCATCAAAGGTAAAACTAACCATTGATGGTAACTTTGTCATCAAAGGTAAAACTAACCATTGATGGTAACTATGTCATCAAAGGTAAAAGTAACTTTGTCATCAAAGGTAACTACCATGGATACCTTGATTTTGATTGGCTGTTGAGCCCTGTTACCATGGTAGTAATTACCCTTGATGGCAAAGTTACCATCAATGGTAAGTTTTGTGCAACAGGGCCCTGAATAATAGAGACAAATTGCAAATCAGTCAAATCTAAAAGGCTTTCTGACCTGTATATGGACATTTATCAAATCTGTATCACACTTTATCATGCAAAGGGCAGTTGTAGAAGTGAGTATAAAGGTAAAGACCAGTATTGGAAACGCCCCAATTTCAAAAAATGAAATGGAAGCTCTTATTACCAATCATGTGAAAGAATATGTTTTGAATAATACATGATGATAAAAATGTTGACGGGAAACCGCCTACTAATTGATATATTTGGTAAATTAGTGCATCTCTTGCCTGTTGAGAGATACAAATGCACGTGTCGCGCACGTGTGTGTAGTCCCATATACATCTTTTTGTGTACAGTGATTCTAACTTGATGAAGACTTGGCCAAATTTCTTATCATTTTGATGATTCCAGAACCTTGCAGTACATCTATGCTAGATGATCAACCCTTTTCTGATCGATTTCACGATGTTTCTTTCACAATGCAATTGCATGACCATAACTGGTTTTTAGCGTTAATAATAAGCTCGAGATCTGGTAATAAATCCTCACATAATCCACCAAAACTTACAATGAGTGTTCAAGGTTACAAATTAATGACATGTACCAAGCGATATTGGTAGACAAAATTTGGGCAGAGTAATGAGCAAAGAAAGAAAAGGAAATCAAGGTAAGTTGGCCCGACACCATGTGCTTATTTATAAACACAGGTCACTATGTGCAAATGAGAACTGTGGTTTTCATTGAAGATGATTTTCAGCAAGTTTTTGTGAGTTTGTTTTCATTTTAGTGGTTTAAACAAATCTACTGCAGGATAAACAATCCAGAATGAATTATAGCCATGTACTCTTGACATACGATGCCCATACCAGAGCTCATGATCAGCTTCAATTGGAAAATTAAACCCCAAAAAGTTTTAAGCCGTGGTGAGGAATATGTTTAATTAAATTCTTTTCTTACAAAACAGAGTGCTTTCTTTTTAAACAGTTTACTAAAAGTGAAAACTCTTTCACTGGTTACAATTTTCAATCATCTAATAATCTATGATCATCTCAAACCGAAGTGAAATGTATACATGCATAAAATACCTGACAAGGTGAATTCTTTGTAGAAGTCCTTAAAGGGAAAGTCCACCCCCAAAATAAGTTTGTTTCGATAGAGGCAGAATAATAAGAAAATCAGGTGAGTGAAAGTTTGAGCAAATTCTGAATGAAAATAAGAAAGTTATGAATTATTGTAGTTGTGATCAATCAAATACAAATTGGCAACTCTGTGACTTATTATACGAGCTCTCCTTCATTTGCTTTGTGCATAATATTCCATAAAATCATGTTTTCTTCGTTATTGATGACGGAATATATATTTGTTCCTTGCAGGGGGAGTATAAAAACATATTTGCAATTATTATATTTAGGGTGCATGTATGGTTGAAATTTTTCTTGAGGGAAAATGAAAATTTTAGATTTTTTTAGTACTAAGCAAATGGAAGTTGAGCTCGCATTTTACGTCATAGAGTTGCCAATTTGTGTTTGATCGATCACAACTTAAAAAATCCTAACTTCCTTATTTTTAATCGGAATTTGCTCAAACTTTCACTGACTTGTTTCTCTCATTTTTCTACTCCTATTAAAACTAACTTAATTTCAGGGTGGACTTCCCCTTTAAAGCCGACAAAGAGCTAGAAAATGTTGGGGGCCAGCTGGTTCTGAAAATTTCTATTCTACAGTGTTGCTCATGAAGTCAGAATTATTTTTCTTAACCTCCGTTTCATGAAATGGTTGTGACAACACGATTTATTCTCGACGGTTAAAGTTTATATCTTCTCCAAACTTTACTGATTAATTTCTATGACTTTAAGATTGATCAATATCATTTCTGATTCGATATAAACTTTATCAAGAAAATCTTCACTAGGGGTGATGGTGAGCACTAAAAATAAATAGTCTTTTTTTTTTCCCTCAACCACTATCCCATTGAGAAAAAAAAAAAGGATTCGGGGGAAAAGAAAATGGCATCTAACATTCCCCCCCCCCCCCCTTTGAGTAAGAAAATTGGGAAAAAATAGAGGGGGAAAAAAAATCAGGCCTGCTTCACAATTATTTCATTAAAAAGAGGTAGAGAAAAACGATTCCAACTTTAAAGGCAACATAATGGTACCTTGACGTAATCAACACAATCGGCGTAGTCGTCGCCGTAGTGATTCTGATGCTCGTTCAACGTGCTTCGCTTAACCATCGGCCCAGGAGGCAGAATCCCCACAGGCAGCGGAGCGGGGTAGTCGTCTCTCTCGAGCTGGAAGTCGTGGAAGGTCACGACGAGGAGCTTGCTAGGGTCGGTGCGGATGGCGTATTCCGCCGACGCGTCCGACTCGTAGATCAGAGGGTAACCAGGCGACACAAAGAAACCGGATTCTTCTTCTAGCGCGATCGTCTCATCTGGAGGAAAATAAGAGTCATACAGTCAAACCTGGTTTAGCATTCACCCGATTAGAAAGACTGTCATCTTTAATCGAGCGGCGTCATCTTCGCCCTGGACTTCGCTCATCTGGCCTTACTCTCCAGATGCCCATTACTCATCTCAAGGGATGTGGAATTCCCTCCCATCATCTATTCGCGAAATTGACAACCAAGACCACTTCAAAGCTTCACTCAAGACTCAC
This sequence comes from Strongylocentrotus droebachiensis, assembly GCA_035222895.1. NCBI lineage: Eukaryota > Metazoa > Echinodermata > Echinoidea > Camarodonta > Strongylocentrotidae > Strongylocentrotus > Strongylocentrotus droebachiensis. The sequence goes on along the minus strand of JAVYIG010001648.1, from coordinate 248,912 downwards.
ATCTTTTAAATGCTAATTTTATTGGAGGAGCTCACGTCCTTGAATGTTTTTTTAAAACAGATTTATGGCACCATACAAATGCTGTGAATCATCATGTTTATCATCATCTAGTGTCCAGACAAAAAAACAATTCTGTTTCCTGTGAATAGTGTTCCTCATTAAAATGTGTATATATAAGCACACAACCTGGATATAAAAAACGCTTCCCAAGCAGTCTCTCAAAACGTACATGTGTTCCTTCCTTTTGTAAGTGAACATTCAACTGACATTACGTTATTAGCTAAGGTAATATTCTCTCCTTATACTTTCCAAATTTTGTGAGTCATTTTAATTACGGTAAGCTTTGTTTTCAGGATATATGTATTAATTTTCGTACCTCCTTGTTCTGTTGCTATTAGAGATGGGAACAGAATATGCATTATGTATGCACGACATTATTATTGAAACATTGTGCCCCTCCTACTACCCATCCTCTCCAACGGCGGTATAGCTCTCTTAGAACTATAAGCTCTCTTAGAACTAAGCTCAAGAAAGATTACCAACAGTCCTTTTCAGGACTACACACATACATACCCAAGAAAGAAAGATTACTGACAGTCCTTTTCAGGACTCCCCCTCTCTCACATAAGTGCAACCGTAAGCCTACTGTATATTCCTATTATTATTTATGAGTTTAATTTCAAACTACTCTATAAGTTATTAGCATGTGAAGAATATCTATATCGTTTTACAAAATCTGATCATGATTATTGTTTGTAGTGCAAATGTAAAGAAAATTTATTATCATTTATTTAATGATTTTGATTACTCAAAGATATCTTGGAACAAGGTCTCAATTTTTCTCAGAAAAACAGAAGTATTGTTTAATCATGAAAAGATTGAATACAGTGATATAATTGTAGGCAAGCAATGTGGTTACCGGTATATAAATTCAAAATATGTAGTTTTTAAAAATCTATTAATTTAGCTTCTAATGTTTTATATACGCATAAAAGATAATTTAATTTTTCAGACATATTCAACATTTATTTAAAGGAAATATTATGGAGGGCAAATGGTGAAAAAGTATCACCTATGGAAAAAAATGTTGATTATGCTTTTAAAAAAAAATATACCTGTAATTAATTTTATGATATAAGTATAATTCATGTGTTTTTCTTTGTAATTAATAGAATTATGTGTTTCTTATGTACGTATTATTCAATTAACTCATAGCCTGCCATGAGGCTGCGTGCACGCTACTGTTACGCTGCTTCTTGCATGCTAGCAAACATTCGTAATAGCAGTTATTGTTCATGCCCATTGGACTGTGCCTAGTGTTTTGCACGCGCTATTGTTAGTACCATCGCGTTAATCCGATTATCTCGTTATAAATCTGGCACTGGGGGGATTAGCCCTGTGGCAGGATAAGAGTTAATAAATGATGGAAAAAAAAGAGTTAACCCTTTCGAGACAATTGGCCACATTTTGTGGTTTGGCTCAATACTTTTGATTCATATCCCTTTTAAAAAAGAAAATAAGCTTTGAAATCCTTAAAATGGCAACACATTGAGAGATTTAAAATCATTGTTTTTTATCTAAATTGGCCATGTCATAAAATTGTTGACAGAGTTCTTAACAATGTATATTGTTTTCAAAGACATTACATTTCTTTAGAACCATGTTAGCTCTAAAAGAAAAATATTAATGTTGCCAATTTAAAGAACAAAAAGAGATCAGTTTAGCCCTAAAACAATTCCTGTCCTGAAAGAGTAAGACATACTTCCTTCCCGATCCATGAGTTCGTAGGCCAGAAGGAAGCCGGTGTAGACTTGATTGGCGTTGGACCTGAACGTGATCCAGACTTCATTGCTATCAGAGATCCAGGAGAAAGAGTGATGTTTGCCGCAGTAGACGTTAGAGCGCCGACTGTAGAAGTCCTCAACCTTTGGATAAAATGTAAGATTTAATTCAGTCAGCTCATATGGGGACTTTACCCTATAACAGGCTGTCCATCACCAGGATTAGCCTTCAGTTTTATGACCAATATGCCTTATGTAATGCTTTGTATTTCCTCATCCATTTCTCCACGTGGTAAAGTCATTATCTCACTTTTCCCCTCATCCAAAGACTCTCTGAGAGCCGAAAGGGTATTTTCTGATGGACCTACGGGTTCGCTGTGTGCAGACTTATAAACACAATAATTGTGTTTCCACCAAGTCTGGTGTCAGCGAATTATGGCCTTCTGCACATGAAAACTGATGACCCATTTCCTTTAAGCGATTGGGTATATCTTTACCTCAGATTCTGAAACAAAATCCAGGATTTAGATCATGCTGCAATCATATTTATAAACCTTTAGGTCAGTCGGGAATCCCATGACTTTTACAAACCAATCGCCTATCTGATTATGAAGATATTTATGCAGGGTTGTCCACTTTGGGGAACTGCTATATGCAAACATTTTATTTGCTTAACAGGAGAGGGGGGGGGGGGGGGTTAAATAAAATTACCCCCCCCCCCTCCAGGGTCTAGGAAGTGATCAAGAACGGGGTCTAACATTGGTAAGAAAACATGTATATGCTTGTAAGTGAGCAACCAGGGGACCGACAGCTTTAAGTCCTCTCCAAGGGACTTGGTTATGAGGATTAAGGCCTTACCAACGGACATAAGCACATCGACTTGGCTTTGAACCCGGGAACCTCTAGGTTTTGAGACCACTGCTCTACCACCGAGCCATAGTGCATCCTCAGCAAGAAACTGCTTACCCTGACATAGTCAGCGTCGCACGCTGGACCAGGTTCTAGCTCAAACTCGTCAAAGTACAGCACGATGCGATGCTCTGGATTGCCATGGAGAACGTACTCGCAGTTCTGGTTGTCGGGATAGGCGTTCGGAAAGTTCAACGAGTGCAGGAAGCCTTCTTGAGGCAAAGGAACCTCAGTGAGACCGGTATGAAGGCCAGTCAGGTCAATGAAGCGATAGCAACCTGAATACAGGGACAAATAGTCATTTCAGGCATTAGGTTTAGTCACTTTAAACAGTATACATGTATCTTTTCAAAATGAAACAAATCTTGAACGAGTGGAGGAACCTCAGTGATTCCGTCTGCATCGAGACTGGTATGGAGGCCGGTCAGGTCAATGAAGCGATAGCAACCTGAATACAGGGACAAAAAGTAATTTCATGCATCAGGTTTATTCACTTTAAACAGTATATCTTTTTAAAAAGAACACATCTTCAACGGGTGAAGGCACCTCAGTGATTCCATCTGCATCGAGACCGGTATGAAGGCCAGTCAGGTCAATGAAGCGATAGCAACCTGAATACAGGGACAAAAAGTAATTTCATGCATCAGGTTTATTCACTTTAAACAGTATATCTTTTTAAAAAGAACACATCCTCAACGGGTGAAGGCACCTCAGTGATTCCATCTGCATCGAGACCGGTATGAAGGCCAGTCAGGTCAATGAAGCGATAGCAACCTGAATACAGGGACAAAACGTACTTTAGGCATCAGGTTTAGTCACTTTAAAGGGATCCAGTAACTTAATTTGTCTCAGATTCTGAAACAAAATCCTGGATTTATAATTATAAACCTTATGGTCAGTCAGGAACCCCATGACTTTTAAATACAGATCGCCTGTCTGATTATCAAGATATTTATGATTGGAAATCGAAACCAAATTTTGCCATTTCCAAACGGTTTTCATAACACTACAGTCTATTGGGGAAAATGATAATGGTAAAACCAGTCACTCAAAGATTTTTACTATTTTGAGGCACTTGTTGATGGTTTGAAGCGCAATTTTTTTACGGCTTCAATATTACACCATATCACATACACTGATAACACGTAGGGCCGTGCATCTCCGAGTTAACATTGTTAAATGATGCCTGTAAACAATATATCTTTCAAAATGAACAAATCTTTGTTCATTGATTTGGTAAAAAAAGCATGAAATCATATTTCATGTCTGTTCAGCCTTATTTTCTATTTGCAGAACAGTTGAGATGAAATTCACTACCCTTTTTACTACCCGCTATTAAAGCTCACATTTACATTATTTCAGCTAAATAGTGTTAAAAATAACCCTCACACTCAGGCACATAATAAATAATGAACAAAGAATTGTTCATTTTGAAAAGATATACTTTTATTTTTTTCACATAAATATTTTGTTGTTTTATTTTTTGTCTATTTATCTCTATTTCTCAATCAGCTTGACTTTCACTATACAACAAACAATTATATGTTAGCAACCTACTGTAAATGCAGTAAAAAAAAAAAATCAGGCAACAAATTTATGCACTTCATCATCCAATAAAAAAGGTTTTTTTTTTTTTTTATGTCTATTTATCACTAATTTTGAAGTAAGACTTATCTTAACCATATGAGGGTAAAAGGGAACAACAAGCGTACTTACTTGGTTTTGTATCGATGGTGGTATAAGATGCAAGGAAGCGATTGAAGACGAGAGAATACGGTGTGATGAATTCCAGCGTTACTGTATCAGTCTCCGAGACCCAAGCAAACGGTTTCTTGGTTCCACAGTAACGATTCAAGCGCCCACCATCATCCCGTATCTAAAAGAAGAATAAACGGTTTATACATTAAAGCTACCAGGTAACAAGACTGATTCCAACTTTACTTCCAAAGTCATCATCACCAGCCTCATCGACACAATCACTATCATTACACTATCATCACCGATTCAAGCGCCCACCATCACCCTGTATCTAAAAGAAGAATAAAGCAGTTTATACATGACTAAGTACCAAGACATATTTCAACTTACTTAATTCTAAAGTCATCATCACCATCTTCATCGTCACAATCACCATCATCAAAAAAATCAATTTGTAAAGCACTTAGAATCATCACATGTGTATAGCTTGAAAGTGATGGGCTCAGAAAATTACATTGAAACAAGAATATCGAGGGAGACAAAAAAAATGGTCTTCCTATAGACATGGTTGCTAAAGAAGGTGTCATAATAACAATAATCTGGATTTTTTTTGGGCGCTGTCATCAAATTCATTCATGCACAATGTGCAAAATCTCCACTCCCTAGGGAGTATTCCTATCATATGGTCACCGTGAGTGCATATGGTTAATTACTAATATACGCCTCTCGTCATCCTACCAGGTAACCATTTCTCCTCTTCCGGGTATGGAGTGACAAATGCAGATTAATGCCTTGCCAAAGGACATTGGTGCTGTGTCTGGGATCAAACCCACGACTTTTGCATTTCAAGTCAAATGCTTTATAGCCCCTCTGCACTAGTTTGGCCAGGAGGGATTAGACCTCCCTGCATGGTCACTGACAGTTGGTTATCTCATCGAATCAGCTCTCAATTAACATAAGAAAAAAAAAAGGGGATCATGGCGGACCAATTATGGTCACCGATTAAGCATTGTTTGCTATTTAGAGGGCGCAAGTAGCTGTAAGTAGTGCAGTAGGGCTTTTAACCATGTGACTACAACACCTCTACATTGTGTTACACTGTGTTATCATTGTGAACAATTCTACCTCCACGAGCACACCACACAAGCAGACATCTTCTTCAGTCTTGGTCGGACTAAAGAGATCTATACCCTCAAGGGTAAACTCATGAAACGCCATTAACTAGAAGAGAGCGTGTACGAGGACTCTCATGCAGGTATTTACTTGCAGATCGCAAATTAGTTCAAGAGTTTATATAAATAGGCAACAAATCTGAAATGTACATTCCAAACAATCCTACCTCCACGAGGACACCACACAAGCAGACGTCTGCTTCGGTCCTGGTCGGACTAAACAGATCTATACCCTCAAGGGTAAACTCATGAAACGCCAACAAGATCCTCTTACCATCTTCAATATCTATCACAAGCCGACAGTACCTGGTAATCAACAAAAACAAAAACATGGATGTTATCTAATTTGATGGACAAAATTGCTGTAGTAGATAAAACATTTACTTGATGTAAAAAAATATATAAAAAATGAATTTATAATAATAATAATCTTTTAAAGTCCACTCCAAATTTTATTTAAACCAAAAATGGAAATTCTTTTTGCCCAATTGATCGTGAGCCCGGCAGCCACTGAGCAGCGCCAGATCGACGTTGCTCTATCCCTTATTATTGAATTGAACGCCAAACAAGGTAGCAGCAACTCTCATCTTTTAACGTCTTTTGGTATGACGTGGCCGGGGTTCGAACCCAAGACCTCCCGGTTGTGAGGCGGACGCTCTACTGACTGAGCCATCACTCCGGTTATGGCTCGTCAACGATCTTGGGAGAGGAATCTTGACAGTGCTTGTCATAACTATGAAGTTCTTGTACAGTTGACATCCAGAGCTCAATCCACCTAGTTGTTTATCATTCTTTGATTTCATTGTTTAACAAGAATGTCTACCGGATGCACATGTTTATCAACATTTGATTGGCTATTTGCTCTATTTTTGCAAGCATGAAAGTTCAAAACTCGATCTGGATTGATGTTAGAGTATTAAAGGCAGGGGCGGGGTGCCAGGTTATTTTGTTGGGGGGGGGGGGGGAATAGGCGAGCCACGCAGGGGGTAATTGAGGGGGAAAAATGAAATTGAAATTGATGCTTCAATGGCTCGCTTTGGTGCATACTTTTTGCCAAATTAAAAAGAAACAGGAACAAGGACGCAGGGGGTGTCTGAGGGGGGATGTCCCCCCTCCGAAGTTGAAGATTTTTTTTTAATTGATCGATAAATGGCTTGATTTGGTGCATACTTTTTGCCAAATTAAAAAGAAAACAGTCTTTAGTTCAACTAACATGAGCAAGAACGCAGGAGGTCGTCTTAGGGGGATGTCCCCCCTCAGAAGTTGAAGATTTTTTGATTTTTTTATTGATGCATAAATGAGCTCGATTTGGTGCATACTTTTTGCCAAATTAAAAAGGAAACAGTCTCAAGTTCAACTAACAAGAACAATAATGTAGGGGGGGGGGGTCACCATATTTTTCAGTAGGGTTGTTATAGATGAATTTGTCTTTTCCATTGAACAATCAGCAATAAGGTTTAGGAGATACAAGGGATTAATTTGATTTTTTTTCTCCTCACAGTTGGTGAAAGGTTTTTCATCGTAAACCAATGTTTGAACTTCCGTTAATGTGAATGTAATAATGACTCGTCTATTAATAAAATCTTATCGCCTGATTTGACTTGCTTTTTCTCCCTTTTTTTAATTTCATCTATCTTTATTTTTTTCCCCCTCTCCCCCCACCCTCCCTTACGTCATAATTTACATTTTAAAGTTCTTTCTCCTGGCCTTTCTCCCGGCCTTCCTTCTCCTTTCCTTTTCCTTTTCCGGATTGATAGCAATTCTTTTAAAATGTTGATATATTTGGATGTATCATAAAGCCCTAGAAAAATTTAGCCCCTAAAACCCTTCTGCTTTGGAGAAATTGAATAACCCAAAATTTACTGCCGCTCCCATGAAAATATCAGAATATGCAGTTCTGATATATAATTTCGAAACGGGAATAGCAAATCAGTAGATTCTTGTAGTCAAGAAATATTGTTTTAAAGCTAAAGTAATATCAGTCATGAGAGGGAGCTATACAACATAATGTTCATAAATAGTTTATTATTTACAGTTTCATCACTTTATACTGGATTTCAACCGCAACAATGATTGGATATTGTAAAATCGCATACCGTAATCAACGGTGTATTAACCACACTTTTTTGCCGCCGAAAAAAATTCAAAGTCAGGACGGTACACCCAAAAGTTTCTATTTATGCCCCTCCACCTGGCGCTATATGCCTGGCAATGTCTCCCAGATCAGTAATCAGTGTGTTGACTCACCACTCGGAAACTAGAACAACGCTCAAATTTGTCTGTCATCTTGGTTTGAAAGTAATCTTTCTGATAGATCTCAATATAATAATAGTTCCTCCAATTTTTCTTCTATTACATGGCGTACCACAAGGTTCTATCTAAGGTCCTCTACTGTTTTTTAATTTACATTAATGGATCTTACACATTCAGCTGCACCTCGCAGTTAAATGAAAGGTCTTCCTGGGTTTTTTTAACACGGACCTGGCTTGCTGCCGACAGTCGGCCCCCCAAAAAAAAAATTAAAAAATTAAAAAAATTAAAAAAATAAAATTTAAGGGCGAAAAAGAGGAGTGCAGTTAATACACGAGGGCGGTTTATACACCGTTAATTACGGTATGCCTCCAATATGTTCATTTGAACCAAATTCATGACCCCTTACCAAAACTTTGTATAACCTTTAACTTTTCTTAGTTTGATATCTACAGTAGACAACTAAATTATTCATATCCCTTGTAAATTTGATTTAATGAAACAAAGAGCATACCTGGGTATTGATGATTTATCAGGCCAATAAGGTGAGGACAGCGCTCCACTGAGGGCAGTGTAAGTACGATCACACACTGAAATTCAAAATCAATATCATTATAAAAACTTGGTTGAACAATAATATTTGTTGCAGTCAACAAGAAAAAACAAGAAGTTCAAGATGATACAGTCAAACCTGTCTATAGCGACCACCCGAGGGAAACACAAAAAGTGATGTTTGTAGACAGGTTACTTCAGTGCAGGTTTCAATGAGAAAAGATTTTCAAGGGAAACAAGAAATGTGGTTTTTGTAGACAGGTGGTCACTAAGGCAGGTTCGACTGTATTATCATTAGTAAGTAAAGTCTTTGTCACAAATGCCATTACGAACTGCTAATGAACGCCATACAAACGATTTTCAGACAATGGAAAAACAGTGAGATTCGTACGATATTATTGTTCGTACAAATCTTTGTGACCGTAGCATAAAGCGCGGTTGAAAAATAAAGTTGCAGTCAACCAGAAGAAAAAAAATCATACATTTCACAAATGACCATCAATCCTTGAGTATAAAGACAAAATGACAAGTATTTCAATAGCCTTTGACAAGATGCGGTAATCTTTTTTTATGAGATAAAAGATACATGGCATCGTCTACTTTTGCATGGGGAGGAAGAACCAGGGCATGAAATAGTGGTCACTGGATTTTGAGAAAAAAACAAGTAGTCTGGAAAATACCAACACTTGATATATTTGATTTTGGATTTATTTATTCACCATGCATGGATTTAATTGCCCTTGACATCTAATGGCTGTTTGTCAAAGGGGTTAAGCCCAAAATTAACAAGAACAATCTGGAGAATATTATGACTGAAATTGTTTTTCACAGGTTGGAATTTTCATAAACCTATTGGAGCTATAGTAAGCATGTCTTCTTTGAACCCCTTCTTATTCTTGTATTCCTCTAGTAAAGTTCTTCGCCAACAGTCCTTTTTTATCAGCTTTGAGATGATGTTTCTTAAACCCCTTCCTCTTCTCTTCCCCTTCTGGTAAATATTCCTTCCTCTCCGAATCTCTGTCTTTCCTCTCTCTTATCTGTTGTGGTCAAGTGGATACGTTGTCGGACTGTGGATCACAGGGTTCGTGGTTCAAATCCCGCCTCCAGCACATATACCCTTTGGCAAGACATTTGTCCCTTTCCACCCATGTGTTAAATGGGTACCGGTAGGAAGGAATTCCTCGATTGCTGTGAGCACCGAAACGGATAGCCTAGCAGAGCCAGGGTAATATTGGAGCACCTTGAACACACAGAAAGGCAGACGTGAGCTAAATATCTAATATTGTTCCCCTTTTGTATCTTTTTTTCTTTTCTTTTGGGGGTGGGAGAGTGGTCTTGGTTTGATTCTTAGTACAACTGAATTCAATCCAATTTATTATTTCATTAAAAATCACATACAATATTTATACATTGAGAAGTGTACTGGGTGGGTCATTTGCACCTGATAAAGCAGATGGCTTGAGTTTGAGGGAAGTGGGTGGACCCATAACATAAATGACAAATGTGAAAAATACAAAACATTAAACATTACTCGTGCATGGTTGTGTGCTGCATGATCGAACGGTTGGTTCTGGTGGGTGCGGCAGGCCACTGCAGTAGCTAATGGGTGCCGTCTGTGAGGGCTGTGCGGCCGTGGCCAATGTGAAACAGTTTTTGACAAGGATTTGTGTACCTGAAAATGCAAGAATGTAAAGAAAAAGCATGTATGCTGTTAAATTTTTTAAATTGTAGACATATCCAGAAGCAATTAAGAATTGTGGTAATAATATGATTGCAGGGCCCTCAGGGAGAACAGTATGAATACTGATGAGGCTACCCTGGGTTAAACAAGACATTATTATTATTATTATTATATCCAGAAGCAATTAAGAATGGGAGATATAATTTTCAGGTTATATTACTATTAGTATTTATTAAAACCAGATGAAGAAATTGTCACAACTTGCAATTTTTCCATGCCCATGACCTTAAGATTTGTCCATCAGGAACCCTACACAGTCTGCACATTTTTATTCAAATATCTAAGTAAGACTAAGACTACTGGTAGGCCTAGGACAATTCTTATTCTAGGCTAATGTTATAACTAGTCTATACTTTGTCTTTATACAGCTATATTAAGCAAATATTAATCGACTATGAGGGTAATGGTACAAACTATCATCCTGAGCCGCAAGGCGAGGGACGATATGGTAGCCACAAGATCACAGAGGCGATGATACTAGTTTGTATCCATTGCCCGAGTAAAGGAGGTTACTTTGTTTTATATCCCACATCGGCAATAAGGTCTATTTAAAGTGAATTTTACATATTAAAAGAACTGATTCTGCAGATAGTTTAGCTTCAGCTAGATTTTACAAAGCACAACACGCATACATCTATTACATGTAATACAGTCGATGCGCGCTCATTTGACATTGACATTTCGCGTAACATTCTTTGCTACGCTTATTCAATGGGAAGGTGGGGCAGCAGCAAAAAATTACGGTTCAAAGGTCCTATCGCAGGGAGATAGTACTTATCTATCATTGATCATGTGACCTCGTTTAGACCAATCAGATTGCAAGATTCTTAGTATGCGGGATATAAATAATAATAATACACAAGACTGAATTACACGGTAGCGACGGCAGGTTATGCAATGCACTATGCAGTTTGTTTGTGATTGCCGATATCATTGCGCGCAGCTCAATAGCTAATTCATGCAAGAAAACAGATTAGCTGAAAGATGTCCTTAAAAATTAATATATTTTCATGTTTTAGTTTTTTTAAAGTTATTTGTACAGTAGGGTCTAGATTCTAGATCTAGGCCTATATGAAAACTAGCCCTTGACATGCTTGACTTGAGGCTTGCGCTCGAGTGCTTTCCAATCATTTTTTTTTTCTAAATAGACTAGACTAGGCCCCTAGACTAAAACTGTTACTAGTGTTAGTGTTAATTCAGTTTATACCTAGATTTCTAGATAGATCTATCAAGTATACTAGATTAAGTAGGTCTATCATCTAGATCTAGATCTAGATCTAGATTCTAACGTGTCGTTAGACAGATAAAAAAGAAACGGCAAACTTATCGCTCGATACCATGATTTAATTTACCTGTTAAAAATCTGGTAGTTATATAGTCCCAGGACCCCAGGCCTATTAAAGAATTCCTCATAACAGACGATTATTTCTGTGTAACCGACTAGATCTAGACCTAAATCTATGCCCGAGCAATGACTAGTCACTAGATAGTGTCACAAATAAAGCTAAGCTCTGCACAGAGACCGACGGACAGAGGATGTCAGTGGCCCCGGAAGTTCGGGCATAAGCAAACTCACCGACCGCAGAACATTTATTAGCAGACGATTGGTGCCTCGATATCGATCTTCCTTCCAAAATTCCATCCCTTTATCTCCGTATCAACTTTAGCTCTTCATTCACTAAACGATTTTCTCAAACCAATTTGGTCGCTGAATGCAAAATTTGAGATGATATGCTTATAAAACACAGTAAATTGCTTCGTTTTGTAAGCCTCCACTTGCGTTTACAAACTAACCGCAGTCAAATTTGACACGCTCTGCATGCAACCTACACTCCATAAATATATGGTAATCGCTTTCATGATTTCATTATTGACAACCTAATTTCCTCAAAATCGTTCCACAATCTTTGCGAACACACTAGGCTACCGCAAATCAAATCAATTAATTGAAATTATATAGAATCCACACGATTGAATTATCACAAATTCACAAGTACTTTTAAAACAAATCAACTACCTGGCTTTTAAAATTAACAATGAGATTAAGTAGTTCTAGGCCTTATGGCCGGATTTAAATTTAAAAAAAAAGGGGGGGGGGGGGGGGGGCTCGAATCGGCCCCCATTTTCCATATAGGTCTAAAAACTAAATTTTGGTTTGTCACGAATTTTTTGAGAAATTGACCCCTTTTACAAAATTCTGGAGCCACCTTTGCAAGACCTTACAACCTTACAATAGACAAGATTTACTAATTATTGTATGCACACTTTTATGAAGGCTTTCCCGACATAGCAATACGGCTATATTGTATCCAAAGTGGATGCCATCCATATAGAGGTGCCATAATTATAGCAGGTGAATGAACTTGTAACCAGGGACCCGCCTTCACAAAGCCCTTTTTTCAATGACAAATTACACAAATCAGTGACAAATCTGCCGATAACCAATCAGAAGCAAGGGTCTCATCGATCAGTAGCTCTAACAAAAACTGTCATCATCAAAATCACCGATGACAAGTTTTGTGAAATGGGGCTCATGTGTTTGGGGTAAAGGGACCATTTGGGTAATGTATAACCACATTATAATATACGAACTATTTCATTCACTTGTTACGAATAATTTTATTTCAATAGTCAGAATGCGAATTGCATATCGCGTTGTTAGGTAGGGCAACAGACTTTTACCGACTCCTGCGTAATAATAATAATACACAATATTTATAAGGCGCTTAATACTGGTGTCTCTAAGCGCACCATATTCTGACTAATTATTATTTACCAAAACTTATAATAAACACACAACTTATACATCTGTTGTTTATTCAATAAATCATGCATATATAATAATAAAAAATAAGATAAGAGTGAGATCAAACATACATACAAGTCTAGAGGTCAAACATAGGATCAAACATAAGATCGAACAAACAAAAAATAGCAACACAATACAGTATGCAATTTGAATTTTGACTAATATATGGAGATACAATTATTCAGTGAATTAAATAATTATTGAGGCACATTTTTTTATTTTTTGCTCCCGAATATTTGAAAATCGCGCCGGCCGCAAATTCGCTCAATGTTGGGGGGGGGGGGGGGGGGGTGGAGTGTACTGTTTGTGCTTATGCATAGTGTTTACGTATAATGATTACATAAATTTCATGAGCACGTATCCAGTATTTTGTCTCCGTACTATATTTCACAATTTGGTCAGCTGTGCAATTGGCTCATTTTCAGACTGAACTGGCTTGTAATAGAGGGCAGGTGATGTGTAAAACAGATACGCGCGCGGTCGGTGGGTGTCCTGGCATTGGAAAGATAATGTAGAAGTGGCGCCCCTAAAAAAAAACTAAAAAAAAACACGCCCCTACCCGCGTCAACCCTTTTTCTTCCTTTCGGCTAACGATAACTCACCTCCGCCGCATGTCTGACTACATTCTCCATATGATACCGCCCATCTATGCGTTTGCGATTCAACCGGTGTTAGATGGCAGCATCCCTAGAAAAGGTAAAATATTAAACAAATGTAAATAATTATCAACCATAGACCGGCTTAGGCATATTCAAATTTACGGATGTTTTTTTTTTCTCCTGGGGACCTATAGTGACGAGTTTTTCCATTAACTTGGAATTATTGAATGAGCTAAATGCAGTACTCTGAATCCAGTCTGCATATATATTATTTGTTGATATGTTGGGCAAGCCTCGGGCTTATGTTAGTAAACCGGTAAATCAAAATTCATATTTAAAGGTGAAGTCCACCCGTTCGATTAGCTGGTATTAATATAATCAAATCATAATAATGAGATTAATGAATTAAGGCAAGTTTGAGCAAAATCCGATTATAAATAAGAAATTCAAGAATTATGAATATTACTGACTGACATCTTTTTTTCCTTGGTAATAACATACATAAAGTGAGCTTTAAAGGGTACATGATCATTTTGTCTACATCAATAAACCGTTTCTTGTAATGGCCCTAATTAGGACTGAATCTTTGCGCAGCACAAAACGTACGACCATTCGGTTCTGCAATCCCTAAAGTCGATTCGACAACTAACGGTCGTGTTATTCCCACAAAAAGACATTTTCAAGCCCATTCGTTTTGAGGAAAGTTTTAAATTAGTATTATCTTTCAAATGCCGTTGGTTGGAATTAAAATTTGTCATTTTGGGGACTGCGAATGGGACAAAGTGCCTTTAAAGTAGTCACTCGAAGAATCAAGGTGTTTTGAATTGATGCAAAATTCATATCATTGCGAAGGGGAAGCATTACTAATGAAATATAACAACTTCCCTCTTCAAAATATGTTTGGGCCCCGAAGTTATCATCTCTCAAAAATGTTAATTTTGAGATCCAGATTTTTTTTCTTCAGCGGTCCTCTGTAGAGCTTCAAGATTCGTGACGTCACATGTGAGACACAGCTCCGGCCACAACATTGCATTTTACGCCTTTCCATGATATATATGATTTTTTTTCCAGCAAATTATTCGTGTTTTTCAAGAGAAAATCTTTCCATCCGTATATAATTTCTCCATAATTATCCGTTGTGAATTTTTTTCGGGTGACTAAAAGTATAAAATGTTTTTCCTTAATGCAGCAGTGAATGGACATTGAACGCTCAAACCATGGAATCGCAGTTTTCATTGTTACACTACATGGAGCGACCATCCGGGTCTTGCATGATAGTGTGGTGAACGGGTTCGTGAAGGGCGTGCGTGTAGCGTGGCGTCATCTAAGTAACGCCACACATGCGCTTATCCATCAACATTGTATCAATGCATTCTTTACAGGCGAAACTAACCACTGGAAATCTCTTAAGCTTGCCACAGGTTCTCCGACATTTCAGCACAATGTACGCATTTGGTTAACCAAAGAAACTGATCAATATCATTTGGACAGCTGAATGAAGTTTCTTTACTTGCGTTAGCTGCAGCATACGTTGTTTGAATTTCGACATAAATAAGCCCACTTTCATCTCACGAGGTTTCAAAAGATCACATCATTTCAGAAATGTTTTATGCGTAATAATTTGTTAATAGTTCCAAAGAAATAAGCACACCTGATTTCCAATTTTAAAAAAAAAAATCATCGGACCGCGACTTGTTGACTTGAATTCAGTTCTTGAGGGAAAAAACCTCGAAGCATGCCCGTTTTCAATTGTCTGCATTATTATTTCTCCCAATCATTACCTCCCCCCTCCCCCTCCCCCTCTCTCTCTCTCTCCCTCCCCGTCACACCCTCATCTCACTCCTTCTCGCTTCCTATGCATATAACGAAGTCTATGCATATAAAGGAAGACATTTTCTCTAACACTTTTAAACACAGTCTTTAGATATGCGCCAAGTTAATTTCACACAAGATTAAAGGTATTGTCAACTGTAACATTAACTTTAACGTGTTATAAATCCTTTAAACTTAGCGCTGGATACGAAAATTAGACATAAAAGATAGCAAATAAGTTAAACAAGTTTGACTTTAAGTTGTCGACATGGTAATAACATGATTTGAATACAAATGACATGTACATTGAACTAATATAAAACATTCTAGCACACGGTATTGTACCATAGCAAGTTTAAATAATAAAATTGCATAAATATTATTGAGTCACTTACCTTTCAAAATCGTTACGATAAATTACATATTAATTGATGACTGTCTATTAACCCTTTTAAACATTTTGTTTTAATTAAATAATGAGTTTTATGAGAAATCGGCTGAAATAAATTAGAAATGAAACTTACCAGTAATAAGATAACTAATAAAGCGTGCTGCGTGCGTAACCAAAGGGCGTGTCCACTGATACGGTTCCACATATTGCAAATGGTGTTACGTGCGGTCCTGCATCTGTATGGCGCTATGTCGGCAATATAATGAGCTACTGCCTCGAGTGGGTACACGACTCAAGATGCGATATTGGACCTAGATAGTATTCATGAATTAATTTGTGAAAGCCCAGGAATCTACCAATACGTCAGCCCAGGAGGTGAAGTAGGAGGGGCAAGAAATTCAAATATCTTTTAAAATGTACCACAAGGAGCAAATGGGAAAATTAAGGAAGACATCAAATGAGATCAAATTCGATCACTATTTTTGCCGAATATTCCGACATTTATGATTATAGTAGCTCATTGATGAAGAGATTTTAATACTTTCGTTAGAGTTTCAATTTTTCAAATCATCCCTCTGATAATTGCAAAATGGTATGGTCTGTGCAGTATAATATAAGGAATTTCGAATCGGTGCATTGTAATTTACATAAAGCTTTTGTTCAATACAGCGGTTCTGCACTTTCCCTTTCTAAGGCCAAACATTCGATTTGTTAAAAGAAGAATTAGATTAACATTTCTTTTAGATATTCTCGATCATGGTTGGAATAACTTTCCGCCACGTTGTGCTTTTAAATGCCATGTGACGATGTCATTGTAATTCAAATTACAAAGACTCATTCACATTTACTCGATTAAACTTAGGCCCGTATTCTGGAAGGCCGCCTAACTTTAAGTCGGGTTTAAGTCGAGTTTAAACCCCGAAGTCGTCCTCTGATTTGAGACTGGATGGGAAGACATTAAATATAAAATTTGAAATTGTTTTTATTGCCGAAGATTCTGATATTTCTAATTAAGTTAGCTCACCCAATTCGTGAATTCTTTAGAAATTTTCCCCATAAATCATTTTAGTTCTGTAACTAAATATTTTGTCTGAACTTAGTATGACCTTACATAAAGAAACATTGAATCAATGGATTGTAAAATTGACCTAAAATAAACTTTATCTGGCAATCTATAGTAGTAAACAGATAGAGAGAAGGTTGAGTTCTGGGAAGAGGTGAACAATAATTTGTAAGCGTTATTATTGTAAAATGTATTATGCAAGTGTGGAAGAACATCAGATAAAAAAATGTTCCCTGAAAAGCATGGCTCTTCAAATGCTTTAATATTCTAAGTATGCCATTTAACATCATAAAAACCGGGACGGGTTTTTATGCCACATGATCGTGTAGTCCCATATAATATACATCTTTCTGTGTACAGTGCTTGTAACTTTACCAAGACTGGGCCCCGCCCCCCCCCCCCATTCCAGGCCGGAGGGACCGCATGCGTGTTCCCAAAATCTCCGGCTCGTAACAATGAACAAGATCTACCCGTATTGGCTTTACACACCGGACTTATGCTGAAGGGGGGGGGGGGGGGGTGGGGGTGCTAAAAAGGTTCGTATAAAAGTAGGTCTATGGTATAACAAAAGAAAAAGATCTACCCGTATTGACTTTACACACCGGACTTATGCTGAAGGGGGGGGGGGGGTGCTGGGAACACGCATATGCGTACCCTAAATAACACTGAGTGGGGTTGGGGGGGGGGGGGGATTGGGCCAACTTTCTTATCAGTTTGATGATTCCAGAACATTGCAGTTCAATCCAATACTTATAATTATGCTACATGTAGATGATCAAACTTTTCTGATCGTCTCCACAACTCAACTTTATCATTAAAAAGAAAAAAGAATATGGGCCTATAGATATTATAAATAATTATTGAAAACTTGATATTTTGGCTATTATGAAGCACCGATTTAAATTGTGAGGGGAATCAGAACTGCCACTTAAAACAAAATATTTCGTCTTTGTTTCGTCTAAGAAATGTTACATGTATTTGTTGCTGATTTTGGTATCATCCGTCAATGCGTATAATTATGATTAAACATAGTCGCATTTGTACAGGTGACTTGACATTGACAGAGTTCATCACCCCGGTCATTGGATTTAATTGTTAGACCCTCAATGATAGTGCTCACACTCCCCTCCCTGGGGAGTATTGTGATTTAATAGGCGCCATCTTATAGGCGCACACATGCCAATCCTCCCGCATTAACTTTAGTATCCTACTGTATACCCATTTAACACCAGGGTGGAGAGTGGCATGTGTAGATTAATGACTTGCCAAAGAACTTTGGTATATCGCGTTGGGACTCGAAACGCGAACCATGTGATCCACAGTCCTGAGACATAACCACTAGAACACAACACCTCTATGAAACACACACTATTCCAAAGACTTCTTTTTTAAAGGGGGATAGAGGCGAAAACAAACAACAAACACACAGACAGACATACAACAAGTTAACAACAGAAACACGGTACAAAAGATGAAATTCTTTTGGATGAACATTTATTTTCCACGTAGTTTGGATGTCCAGGGGGTAGTTGTCCTAGAACCTTCATGAGTTATGGTTGAAAATAAAATAAAACAATACAATGTAGAAACGAAAGAAGAATATATTACGAAGAAAATGCGATTGCTCTCCTCCTCTCCCTCTCCTCTCCCTATCTCTCTCTCTATACTTTCACTCTTCCCACCTCTCTCTCTCTCTCTCTCTCTCTCTCTCTCTCTCTCTCACTCTTTCCCTATTATTGTCATCCCAGTAAATAAGGATGTGTTAAAAAAAAAAACTATACCTCTATAAACCGTCTGCAAGAACAGACTATAATCTTACTGTCAACAGGGATGTCAAAAGCGTCCTGAACTTTAAACCCTCCGATATGACGATATAACTCTACCTGCTGAAAACGCTGTAATATTTGCAAACGAGCTATACTACGGAATCAATGTTTAAATTCGTTAACTAAACAAACGTAGGCCTACCAGCCGAATGCAGTTTTTATATCCGATTTAGTACGTGTGAGAGACTGAAACATTCTATATCACATACAACATCAAGCTGGAGGCAGCAGCTATACTGGACAGCTATTGAACTACAACTTGTACAAGTGTCGAAAATCTGTTAAATCTTTGCTGTTGCACCTGGCTGTGGTGTATTGCACAAACTTCTACTCAAGCAGCAAGACTAGTGTTGTGATCAAACTCGATCTCGATTGGCATAATTTTATTGGATCGCCTGCATCTCAAAATATCCTTATAACTGTAGCTATGTGAGACTGTTCCTTCGTAGCATTAGCTAGCAGGTTACCCGAGCTGAGAGTCTTACATGGTTTGTAATTCTTCGAGCAAGATTTTATGAATATCATTTTTTGTGGTGTTAATTGTGCCCTGGGAAGAGCTAGAGGTCATAGAGGTCATCACACACTGGAGCTTGCCTTTTGGAGTTGAAACATGTCGAATAACAACGTTGAAACCCCGTAAGAAAATTGCTATATTTGTTCGGTATTTAGTTTCGTTACGGATATAATTATGAATCAAGTTACCGAGTGTTGGTGTCACTATAAAGTGGCGTACTAGCTATAAGGGAATCAGGGGATACGCGTGCCCCCAATCGAATGACAGAGGGAGAGAGAGAGAGAAAGGGAGAGAGAGAGATAGAGAGAGGGGGAGAGAGAGGGGGTTGGGAAGGAGAGGGTGGGAAGAGAGTGAGAGGAGAAGAAAGACGAGAAAGAAAGAGAGAGAGAGAGAGAGAGAGAGCGAAAAAAGGGGGGGGGGGTTGGAGAAAATGAAGATTTGTATGCTCTTAATAGACGTTATACATGTTATAATACCATTCAATATAATTTGACCAATTTTCTATCTGTCCCATAACAGACGAGCCTGCATGTATACTTTTTCAGTTTATGGATCTCATTTTGACAATTGCAATATAATAATATCTTCTCTGTTTTAGATTATGATTACTTGCAATAATTGGTTCAACATTTCAAGTTAACTTTTACAGTTATTCATCTTTCTACTATTATTTAGCAAAATATGTATATTGCTTGAGGTATGAACAATTATGATAACTTCATTTATTGTGATCATTCCAGTTTGTATGCACATGTTATTTAAACATTGCATTATTGCTCCTTAGACGACTGCATTGTACATTGTATATTTTTGTAATTGAATTGAAAAAAGATGAGTGAACTCCCCGTTAAGCGAACAGAAGAAAGAAAAGAAAGAAAAAAACCTTCATACACCGCAGAATAATATAAAGGGGGTGCGGTTAACTGCATGAATCTAGAGTTTCGCCAATGATTTGTTTGCTACGTTTCCAGGCTAGAGAGCTAGTCCCGTATTAATAAATAGAAGGAACAGTTTATTTCACTTGTACTACTATTAGTAGTAGTAGTAGTAGTAGTAGTAGTAGTAGTAGTAGTAGTAATAATAATAGAGTAGAAGTAGTAGTATGGGTGGGTAGTAGTAGTAGTAGTAGTAGTACATGTAGTAGTAGTAGTATTACTAGTAGCGGTTATTCACATAGTAGTAGTAGTATTATTAGCAGTAATATTAACCAACCTTGTTCAGCACAGAGCTTATCTGTCACAAGATCGATAAAGCTAAGATAACCAAAGCAATTTATTTTTAACTAATTATTTAATTCTTTTGTATTGGGTTGGGGGCAGGTACACTTATGAAGACTACGAGGAGATGGCTGAATGCTTGTTGTCAAGGCAACCGCATCGTCCTACCATTGGTATCATTTGTGGGTCGGGGCTGATGAACCTTGCGAACAAGTTGGAAGAGCGCTACAACGTCCCGTATGAGAAGGTGCCCAAGTTCCCAGTCTGCACAGGTGAGACATCGATAATGATGATGATGATGAAGGTGAAGTTGATGATGACGATGATGTTGATGATGATGATGATGATGATGATAGGAATGATAATAATGATGATGATGATGATGATGATGATGTTGATGATGATGGTGACAATGATGATGATTGTGATGATGAGGAGGATGACGATGTTGATGATGATGAGGATGATGTTGGTGAATTTGTTGATGACGATGATGGTGATGATGATGAAGGTGAAGTTGATGATGATGTTGATGATGATGATGATGATGATGACGTCGATGATGATGATGGTGGTGGTGATGATGATGATGGTGATGATGGTGGTCATGATGTTGATGATGATGATAATGCTCATGATGATGATGGTGATGATGGTAATGATGATGATGATGTTGATGATGATGAGGATGATGTTGGTTAAGTTGTTGATGATGTTGTTAATGATGATGATGATGGTGATGATGATGATGGCGATGATGATGATGTTGGTGATGGTGGTGATGATGATAATGATGAGAATGATGAGGATTGTAATATTGATGATGATGATGATGATGGTGATGATGATGATGATGCTGGTAATGATGATGGCAATGATGGTGATGATGATGATGACGATGATGAAGGTGATGATGACAATGATGATGATGAGGTGATGGTGATGATGATGAAGATGATGGTGATGATAATGATGGTGATGATGATGATGATGATAATAATAATACAAATAATGTTAATGATGGTGATCATAATGATAATATAAATGATATCAATTTTAATGGTGGTGATGGACAAAGGGACATGCTTCATCAAGTGACCAGAGCTCGGTCATCCAATATCATGACTATTATAGATCCAGAAACGCTACCTTCGCTACCTGATTGGCCAATACTGACGACAGAATGTGGTCAAATAAACTATTAGCCAATCACATTCTAGGTTTTATACACACCCCCTTTAAAGGCGACTGCTGATTGGATAATGCTGACTAAATAATATCAGTGATATTCAAGGAATCCTACGCTTCATGTTTCAAAGGGAAGTTTCCACAAATCAAATGCACGCTTTTAAAGCCTATCTGCACTATTTTAGCCAGGAGGGATTAGATATCCCTGCGTGGTCACTGACAGGTGGTTATCTCATCAAATCAGCTCTCAATTAACATACGAAAAAGGGGATCATGGGTGACCAACAGGCAACGATTATAGGCATTGTTTGCTATATAGAGGGCGCATTAAGTAGCTATAAGAAGTGCAGTGGGGCTTTAAAGTATTGAAGACATTTCTATAATCCATATCAGGATAGGTATATGTATATGCCCAAGAATTAACGGGTTCCGTTTATTGTTGGCTATAATTTATGGAGGGCGCAAGTAGCTTCAAGTAGTGCAGTCCCGCTTATGCCTAGGTCACATATAAACCGGGCCCCGTACGATTTTCCCTACCCGGCGGCTTGCCGTGGATTTAGAGACCGTACGGGAACCGTCCGATTTTCATTTCTACGGCATGTGTGGTCACATATTCTGCGGTGCCCGGAGAAAATTGGTCGAGTGAAATGCAAGGCGCCCGTAAGGGTGCCGGCAGGGTGCCGGCCGAGTGCCGGCCGGTAACCTTACGGGCTCCGTCCGATGAGCAGGTGTACCGATGGCTCCCGTAAGGTGCCCTGCCGGGGCCCGGCCGGGTGCCGTGCTGTGCACTGAACTACAGAGTGAGTCAGAAAAAATGTCCTACTTTTTAAAAGTTGTATTGTTTGAAATATGAATATTTAATCATGAGTTTCATGATATATGTTAAGAGAGTTATCCTCCCAGTACACTTAGGTACCATTTTCATTTGAATATCTGCATGCATCACTGAATATCAGACAATCAATACAAGACTGCCAGATCTCACTTGCGCCAAGTTACTGGGTGAGGAATAAAACAGTGCATTGAACAAAGACATTTAGACACGCGCACACGCACACACACACTCACGCACACACACACGCACGCACAACACACATAACACACACGGTGACAATTTTGTCATAATTACCCCTTTTCTGATTGAGCATTGGTTTTTATCAAGGTCGCTGAATGTTTAAGTGGCATAACCCTAAAAATCTTTCCCTTTTGTACACATTCACTACCACCATCATGTCATCATCATCATCATTATCATCATCTTAATCTTCATCATCATCATCATCATTATCATCATCATCATCATCATCATCATTATGAAGCACAACATCCACAATATCATGAAACTCATGATTAAATATTCATACTTCAAACAATACAACTTTTAAAAAGTGGTACATTTTTTCTGACTCACTCTGTATGTGTCTTCTGGTACATTTCGAGATGCCCCCGTGAGGGACCCGCACGGGCAATATTCATTTTGAATTGCCCCCGGACGGCAGACGCCTGTTGTTTTGCATATCACCCGGGGCTCTTGAGGGGCCCGTGAGGGCGCCGTAGGGTATACGTACGGAACCCTTGAGCACCGCAAGGCGCCCGTAAAGATTTGTCATGAGAATTGATCCCCAAAATCGTGAGGGGCCCGTCCGGGCACCGCCCGGAGCCCGCATGGGACCCGTAAGGTGCCCTACGGGCCCTTTACGGGCTTTCTACGGCTTCAAGGTCAGATAAAAACGCCGGGAGAATTGGGAGCAGCCAACTCAGCACCACGGCGCCCGTACGGCTTAAAAAACTGTCCCGGCGCCCGTAGGAACTTTACGGCAACCGGCCGGACACCGTCCGAAAATTCCCAAAATGTCTGTTTTTACTCGCCGTACGGGCCCCGGAGTGTATATGTGAAAGCCCCAT
Source organism: Strongylocentrotus droebachiensis (assembly GCA_035222895.1). Classification (NCBI taxonomy): domain Eukaryota; kingdom Metazoa; phylum Echinodermata; class Echinoidea; order Camarodonta; family Strongylocentrotidae; genus Strongylocentrotus; species Strongylocentrotus droebachiensis. Next base: position 225,485 of record JAVYIG010001648.1, on the reverse strand, counting down.
TAACAATGATGATATCATAGGGCTTTTGTATATAGATGGCACATTGTCACTCCATCAGTTCCCCTGATTTGTTCATTACTAATCAAATCTAGAGCTGACTTCATGTTTACCAACTTTCCGTCGCTTCTAAATATAGTCCCGTTTAAGTATTCCTGAAATTAAACCATCATATTTTTAGATATCCAATTCATTTTGTAATTCTAATTATCCTTCTCTCTTTTGTCTTTTCTTCCATTCTTTGTACTTTTCTTCCCTTATCTTTCTATTTATTGTTCATTCATTCTTTCTCTTTTCCTTATTTTTTCATTCTCTTCCGCCTTTTTGAACTCTGAACTCTCGAAGTTGAAGGTCATACAGGTCAATTTTGTTTCGGAACTCTGAAAGGCAAGAAAGTGGTGATGATGCAAGGGAGATTCCATTTATACGAGGGGTACCAACCGTGGAAGGTAAGAGAGGGACGTTTAGAACTAATAATCAGCTTCTATCATTGCCGTGAAATTATCGAAATAGCATAATTATCAGAAGTAGAATCACTAATTATGATTTCGAGAAGAAGTCAAACGATAATAGTGTGAGGCGCCATGGCTCAGTGATAGAGCAGTGGTCTCGAAACCGCGAGGTCCCTGGTTCGAAACCAATTCTATGGTGCCCATTGGTAAGGCATTAATCCTCATTATCAAGTCCCTCTGAGAGGGCCTAAAGCCGTCGGTCCCCTGTTTGTTTACTTACAAGCATACACATGCTTTCTTAGCAGTAAGGTGAAACAAAACAAACACTAGTAAGATTATCGGACCTCCTGTATGAGGTGGGGGTCTGATAATCTTATTTATATTGTGCTGCAACTAATATGACGTTTCGAATTTTGGCAGCGAAGTAGGCTCATAGTTATTCTCATTTATTACTGTTTATATACTATATCTATTCATTTATTTACCTCTTTAATAGTATTTATTTATTTATTTGTACATTTATTTACCTAATAATAAGAAGAAAAATATTTCGTTTATTGTATACCGCATGTTATACAAATAATACACAGCAGTGAGGGCATTAGTAAGAATAACCCACACAAGGTACCTTTGGAACAGTCTAACACACTCGATGCGATAGCCGAGGGTGTTTGGACTGTTTTGAAGGTACTGGGTGTGGGTAATTTTACTAATGCCCGAACAAAATGATGTGTATTATTTGTTTTATAAGATTATGTTTTATTTGTTTTATAAAATGATGTTTTAAAACATGATTTTACTAATGACCGATCATTACCATTGGATAATGACCAGTCATTATCCAAATTACGCGGTAGCCAAAATAAATGCCTGGTCACGTGTACGCTCTCTATGCGCGTCAAAAAAAGCTTTGGACATTGTTTCTAGCTCCACTTGTTTGATATCTAGGCCTACTCGTGTACTTATTCATTGTTTATTTATCGATCTATCTACTTGTTTCTTCTCATTTATTTATTTATTGATTGATTGATTGATCTAGGTAGCCTCCCCCGCCCGTGTGATGAAGTTGATGGGGGTTGATACGGTGATCGTGACCAGTTCAAGCGGTGCTCTCAATCCCGCCTTCAAAGTCGGGGACATAATGGTGATCATGGATCACATCGGGATGCCCACGGTCTCGGGGTTCAACCCTCTCGATGGGAGAAACGACGAGAGGTCAGTTCATTTCTGTTTATTTGTTTGTTTGTTTGTTCTGCTATAATATCATAATTTTGTTTCGTTATAATACAATCCAATATGATATTAGCACTTATGCTACGGTCACAAGGGTTCGTACGAACTATGCGTTCGTACGAATCTCCCTGTTTTTCCATTGTCTTCCCGAATTTATATTGTCTGAAAATCATTCGTACGGCGTTCGTAACAGTTCGTAATGGCATTTGCGACCGAGGCTTTACATGGCGCTCTTACTGTAACTGTTTCACAGCGTTTTACAAACATTTATAGTGAAGTTGGGGTATAGTGAGAAACGTGTCACCATCTGCATGTGTAGAGAGGAGCAGACTTACATCTCCTAGCTTGCCCACGTCTACCAGACCCTTGCACCCAAGAAGATCTGGAAGCACTGACCCCCTGCGTGATGCAATGCATCCAACACTGGATCGGGCAATCAAATTAGGAGTAAACGTTCTGGCGTAGTGATTCGAGAAGAAGAAGAAGAAGAAGAAGGAGAAGACGAAGAAGAAGAAGAAGAAGAAGAAGAAGAAGAAGAAGAAGAAGAAGAAGAAGAAGAAGAAGAAGAGAAGAAGAAGAAGAAGAAGAAGGAGAAGACGAAGAAGAAGAAGAAGAAGAAGAAGAAGAAGAAGAAGAAGAAGAAGAAAAAGAAGAAGAAGAAGATGAAGAAGAAGAAGAAGAAAAAGAAGGAGAAGAAGAAGAAGAAGAAGGAGAAGAGGAAGAAGAAGAAGAAGAAGAAGAAGAAGAAGAAGAAGAAGAAGAAGAGGAAGAAGAAGAAGAAGAAGAAGAAGAAGGAGAAGAAGAAGAAGAAGAAGAAGAAGAAGAAGAAGACAAAAATAATACTTAATGGTTGAAAAGAAAGGTCTTCAGGTACTTTTGGTTAAAATAGGAAGAGATAATGAATCCCGAATTGTAGAGATGTCGTGGACGAGTGGATATGTCAGCGGACTGTGGATCACAAAGTCCGTGGTTCAAGTCCTTTCTTTGGCAAGACATTGATCTACATTTGCCACTCTCCACCCAGGTGTTAAATAGGTACCCGGTAGGATGCGAAATCTAATGTGGTTTGATAAGCAATGGCGCTTGTAAAATGGCGACTGGTTGGAATGCTCCCCAGGGAGTGGAGAATGTGCATACCTTGTGTGCGGGTAAGCATGAATCCGATGACCGGGGTAATAATATATATCTGTAAAGCGCATTGAGAGCTTTTGTTCTGTTGTTTATGGGTTTTAATTTGAATTGCGGAGTGATTAATAAATTAGATATTAACCTGTTTGATCGACCGACACTTACAGCTGTTTTATTGCCTGTTTGTAAGTTTTTGTTTGTTTGTTTGTTTGTTGTCGTTGTTGTTGTTGTTGTTTATTGTTTGTTGTTTTTGTGGGAGGGGCGGTCAATGGCGTACAGCCCCGCATCATGAATGCACACCGTCTTATTAAATCACTGATATGTGAGATAATACGCAGCCCGGTTAGCTCAGTCGGTAGAGCATCAGACTTTTAATCTGAGGGTCAAGGGTTCAAGTCCCTTATCGGGCTATGTCAATTTTTTTTTAATTTTTACATTATCATTCTGCTTGATGTTACAACCATATAGAAATCATAATCATTAGTTAAATACATAGACGGTTAGCCATTACAAGAGTTTATTATCAGTGATACAAATTTACAACATAGCTGAAAACATATATACATGCAGATACAGCTGTTTATACAAAAAATGATGTCTATAAAACGCTTAGAGACGGTGTTCCGTATTAAGCGCTTTACAAATTCAGATTCATTATTATTATAGAATATAGATTATATGTCGTACTATTCTTATATGATTTACACATTTAATGTTGCGGCGCCTTTGGATTATACTTTGGATATTATAATAATATTATCATTACTATCATCGTCATCATTAACATCATCATTATTAAATATTTTCTTAAGGCTACAAAACATTCATAGTTTCAAAACAATCATGTCTAAATACATAACATTAGCTGCAATTCTGCGGTAGACCTAAACATATTAAGAAAACCTGGATTTCATGAACGAAATGATGAGATCATTTCGTTATTACATTTCTCAAGAGCAGCCCGGTTAGCTCAGTCGGTAGAGTATCAGACTTTTAATCTGAGGGCCGAGGGTTCAAGTCCCTTATCGGGCTATGTCCATACATTTTTAGTGCTTTTTTCCCCTTCTTGTAAATTTTGAAAATTTTAACCTCATGATTTGTCTTGAAATTAATGTAAAAGTTTCCTTTCAGTATGGAACACTTAGATTAATTATAAACGAAGATCTTTGACAAATTTATCGTGAGAAATAGATTAAACTTTTTTGACGTTCCCCAAAATACACAATTATTTTAATATTGACGACTTCACTCGTATACATGCAGCCCGGTTAGCTCAGTCGGTAGAGCATCAGACTTTTAATCTGAGGGTCAAGGGTTCAAGTCCCTTATCGGGCTATGGCCAATTCTGCTCCTTTTTACATTCCTTCCCATTGTATATTTATTTGTTCTTGCATTTTTATTGCATTCATTTATTTATTATGCTTTTTTTGTCTCGTTCTAATTTCATCGCAGAATAAAACAACCTCCAGTCTTATTGAGACGGAGAAGACCATATACAATTTATACTTAGATCTGTAGTATATCTGCTGTGAAAATTGATAATATAAAGTAGACACGAAGAGCCGCACATCTACGATGAATTTTCTCACAAAGCCCGGCGTTTGTTATTGGGGGGGGGGGGTAGTGATTTGGGGGTTATCAGAATGCATCGCACGCGTATCAACTTAACCAAACGTGCCCTGAAAAAGGAACAAGAAAATCGTTATTAAATTCAGCACGTGGCTCTGTTTTCTTTCTTTTTTGGGGTCATTATTATTGATGGTTTTATAGATTCTTATTTTAATGTGTACTTCTGGGTTGACTGTGCATTATTTTTTAACACTGCATTCCTGTTTTATTTCATTGCCCAGCAGCAAATGCACCGCGCGTGCAGTATTCTATAGAAAACCACCAATTGGAACATTTATCATGCCCCCTGCTCGATTGATATGATAAATTGACTAAATTCATTTGATTTAAATTTAATCATTTTTGTTTGCATCTCTGCAATTTCCGGGTTCATGAGTCTTGGTTTCAATGCAATTTTTTTCTTCAGGTCATGAAATCCTTTCATCAGTCAAATGTTATGCCGATTCATCTTGTTTTTCCACAAATTGTATCATAAGAACTTCCACATTCCTGCATACGGCTCTTTTGCTTAACACAAAATACTTTATTCAATGATACTTTGAAAACAAAAGTAAATCATGAAGGAATATGAACCGCAATTGAGATAATTTATGTATTAAGAGAGGAACCAGCTCTTCAATTTATCAAATGAATCTTTATCCCATACTTCTGTCTTGGGGCAACGGCATTCAAATAAATGCAGATTTCTTATGATTTATTTGTGTTCATGGATACAACATAAAAGTAGGTTCACATTTATTCGTTGCTTTGACACGAAAAAAGTATTTTGCGGATGACAAATGCAGTTTTTGACTGGATATTTGTGGCGGAATAAAACGAAATTGGGGTCATCTTTCGAAGGCCAATGCCTTTTTTGTTATACTTCTGTAAATGAAACTGCTAAATGTTATACTCTAACCGAGTTCATGATGCCTACTTTGGACCAGATAATCATATCCCAAACTTAAACCCTATTTGTAACCTTTACTCAATCCTATGTTTCTGACTCAACAAAGCCCCGGGAGAAAATAACGCCCGAAGAAAAAATTTGCGTCACTGATTTGGTCTAAATCCAAGTTTAAATTTTAGTAGAATGTGGGCCAATGGGTTTCTGCCTAGATCCCAAAAGAAAACAAAATGTTATTTCATAATTCCTTCATGATGTCTAGTTCAAAAGCTATGAACATTATGGAATTTAACCCCAAAAACAAGTTTTAAACTGGCCGCAAAAATGAAAATTTTCCAATCCCATGGAACACGATTTGCCAATGGGAACATACAAATTTGTATACTAGACACTTTAGGCATAACAAAAATAGTCTTTTTGGAGCAAGAAAGGTGTTAACTCATATTGCTCATTCATTAATGACTGGTTCATTGTGATTTTTGTTCACAGTCTCTTACATGTGAGCCCGGTTAGCTCAGTCGGTAGAGCATCAGACTTTTAATCTGAGGGTCAAGGGTTCAAGTCCCTTATCGGGTGATAACGTTGATTTTTGCCTCTGTGTACTCCCACTGCCTCAACCCAGAGCGGTTCAGAGGTTCCTTATAGGCTTTTTAAAGTAATCAGTGTTCCCTCCTCAAACTGGCAACAATAAGCCAGTTCATAGATACAATCTGCGCATGGGCAGATAAAGGTCATTTGTACCAAAATAGTAAAACCCACAGAGATGAATACTGGATATGCGCTCATGAAAGTTATGTAACATTATTCATTTATGCACCAACGGTACATTCTATGATACGCAGGTGGAAGTATTCTTTTCAAGAGGTCAAACACAAGGTATTCATGAAGCACATCTAGGACTTTAGCAGTTATTATTCTAAGATGCTCAAAGTGGAACTTCTCCATGTATAAAAGATCTGTGGATATTTGGGGTCATTTGTACCATGTGCAATCTGTAAACTCCCTTATTCATCTCATTTTCCTTTCCTTCATAGTTTGAAGAAGAAAAAGTTTATTAAAAGAACTTGACCCGAAAACTGCCAAGTTGTACACGAATATTTGCTTTCTCTCTATGTTTCTTTATTAACTTGATCAATGTTTGTAATATTCGTAATGTGATAATGATTATTGTTTCGTTTTGTGCATTGTTTGTATATTCTATAATTTTGTTGTTGACATTACTATGATTGTAAGGGGAATCGCTATGTTTTCTTGCAAGCCACTGGCTTTTTAATGCGATTTCCAAGGCACTTATTATATTATTATATCTTTGTATTCTATGAAATTAATAATATTCTGCTTTAATACAAATGTCTTTAAGCGCTGTATATACTATTACCCCGGTCATTGGATTCATAATTTGCCCGCGCACACTGTGTGCACAATCTCCACTTCCACTGGGGAGAATTCCATTTTAGAGACTGGATCCGCCACTGGTATTATATGAAGTTATGTGCATGTGTTCATGAACGAGTATGTCGTAGTTGGAACCCGACAGCGAACGACATCCTATTCAAACATCTGGGCTAACATTCAGTATGTGAAGCCCGGTTAGCTCAGTCGGTAGAGCATCAGACTTTTAATCTGAGGGTCAAGGGTTCAAGTCCCTTATCGGGCTCAACGTCCAATCTTTTGAATTTTACCGCTGACAAAAGCGGCCAGTTTCCATGTCGGATGGAACAATGTAACATCAGAATAAGCCATTTCGTAAATACTATCTGCGCATGGGCAGATAAAGGTCATTTCTGATAAAATTGTAAAACCCGCCGAGATGAATAAGTGCTCATGTTATGTAATCATTATTCATGTGTTGCACCTACGGTACATTCTATGATACAATAGGGCAAACAAAAGCTTTTCATGTAGCACATACATGACTTTGGCATTGATTATTCTAAAATACACAAAGTGGGACTTCTCCATGAGTAAAAGATCTGTGGATATTTTGGGGTCATTTTACCCATGTTCTAACTACGAAATGGTCTATTGTTGGGAACATTGGTTAGTGTATATGCTGACATTCTTTATCTCTCTCTACCTTCGTCTCCTCTCTTCTATACGCGTCTCCTCCTTCTCTCTCTATCTCTCTCTCTCTCTCTCTCTCTCTCTCTCACACACACACACACACACACACACACACACTAACGCTCTCCTTCCCAATCTCTCTCCAACCCTCACTCTTTTATCCTCATGATTATCTTCGTTTCTCTAATCTCTCTCTCTTTCTCTTTATTCCCCCCATTTTTATCTCTACGCCTCTCTATTTCCCCATCCATCTCATGCCTCCCCCCTCTCTCTCTCTCTCTCTCTCTCTCCCTCTTTCTCTTCCTCACTCCCTCTCTCTAACTCACTCTCTCTTTCCCAATCTCTTTCCCATCCTCTACTCCCCATCCCTCTTATATCTTCACCTCTCTTTCTTTCTCTCTCTTTCTCATCTTTCCCCATCTTTATCTCTATACCTCTCTTTTTCCTCATCTCTCTCATGCCCCCCTTTCTCTCTCCTCTCTATCCATCTTTCTCTTCCCCTCTCTCTCTCTCTCTCTCTCTCTCTCTCTCTTTCCCTCTCTGTTTCACTTTATCTCTATTTCTCCCTCTCTATCTCTCTCCCCATTCGCCCTCTTTCTCTCTCTTCCCCTCTCTCTCTGCCTCTCTCTCTGTGCTTCTCTATCTCCGTTTCTCGTTATCTCTTTGTCTCACCATTTCTCTCTCTCTCTCTCTCTCTCTCTCTCTATCTATCTCACCCTCTCTCTCTCCCTCTCTCTCTCCCTATCTCCCTCTGTTCCCCTATCTCATCGACAGGTTCGGGTCGAGGTTCGTCGACATGAACAAGGTGTACGACGAGAAGCTGCGGATGTCGGCCCTAAAAGTCGCCGAGGAGCACCGCATCGCACCCTTCACCAGGCAGGGCGTCTACCTGATGGTCGGGGGACCTTCCTACGAGACTCCGGCGGAAGCTCGGTATCTACGCGCCCTCGGAGGCGATGTCGTAGGTAAGCAAAGAAAATGGAGAAAAAAAAATAAAGAAACAAATAAATGAATAACAATGTTAATAGATAAATAAAATAGATAAAATAATGAATAAATAAATATATAAAGAAATAAATAAATAAGAATGGCCTATTGATAATGATAAAATATTATCTTTTCTTTAATTTGATATATAATGTATTATATTTTATGGTCGGTTTAAAGCCCGTCTGCACTAGTTTGGAAAGGGAGGATAAGGCCTTCCTGCAAGGTCGGTGACAGGTGGTCATCTCACCAAATAAAGGGGATCATGGGGGACCAACATGCACTGATGGTGCAAGTAGCTATAAGTAGGCAGTGGGGCTTTAAATGAAAAGTTTGAACAATAAACAGTGTCTACTTTATTATTATTTAGTGTAAACTTTAAAAAATCATGATAATGAAAATATTAAAAAATAATGTGGCTCTCTATTCATCGCACAGGAATGAGTACCGTACCGGAAGTGTTAGCTGCGAGGCATTGTGGGATGAGAGCATTGGGATTGTCGTTGATCACGGATATCGTGACCATGGACTATGGGGCAGCGGGTGTCATCAGCCACGACGATTTCCCGGAGACGGCAAAATGGCGGGCCGCTGCCATGATCGATCTCGTGGTTGGTGTCGTGGAAAAAATGGACTGTGAATGATAATAATATTTTTTTTTTTTTGGCGAGGGTAAGTGTCATCACCACCAATATACTGTCATTCCTGAGGGCAATGCAGGCAATTATTATTACCCCGGTAATTGCCAGTAACACGTATGCATGCACCCGGGTGGAGAGTGGCAAATGTGGATTGATGTCTTGCCAAATGACGTAACTGCCGGGATGGGATTCGAACCTTCGCCCATAGGATTGGGAGACATGTGAATGAACCACGAACTGCGACACCTCCAAATGATAACATTTAAAAAACTAAACGTGAGTATACGTTTGGAAGAAATTTGATGAAAATGTGTGACTTTTGGCAATAGCGATATAGTAGCTGTTCCTTCATGAGTTGTACATGTTCAGTTTCTGCATCTGCTGTACATCCCAGCAGAGTTGAAGTTTCTTCTTCATCCTGCCCTCAATCCAGACAACACTATATAAAGAGAATTAAGAACGACAGAGGGATAACCAGAATCAGAGAGATGAAATAGAGAGAAAGATAATACTGATAGATATTATGAAATCACATGTATGTATATAGTGTTTTACAGGTATGTTATTATCCCGAGGGTAGAACAGATGGAGGAATGGAGGATGGTATAGAGAGAGATCGAAAGAGAGAGAGAGAGAGAGAGAGAGAGAGAGAGAGAGAGAGAGAGAATGACAGGGAGAAAGGGGGAGGGACAAAGCCACAATTCAAGAATCGAAACTTGCATCAAAATGGCTGTGACACCGGACAACTTTCCAATTGTTGATGCACGAACGTCCGCAAACACCTTCATGATTCTAAATTGATTTTATCAGCAATTAGTCTGACACTGTGCCTTCTATCGAGTCATTATATATTTTTCTCCAATTATATTAATTATTGGCTCGTTACCGTTATAAATGAAGCCAGGTAGGTGGAATGGCGCAAAAAGTACTTCTCTAAGAGGAGGGGGGGGGGGGGGAGCTTAACGCGTATCTTTTCTCGATATTAAAGTTCTAGCGTTTTGCATCTCAAAACCTCCTCGAAGCTAAGAGAGGCAGAATAAAGGCATATGGTGATAGAGCTTTCACTCATATTGCACCATTGTTATGGAATTCTCTCCCTGACTCCCTTCGTAGTATATCCAATACCGAAACGTTCATATCTAAACTCAAAACTCATCTTTTCAAATTAGCATATCAATAGTAAGAAGGATATTAAGAAATGTGTAATTTTTCTCTTTGTAAGAACTTCATTGTTATCTATATATGCTTCTGTTTTCTCGTCTTCCTTTTATGATCTTGTTATATTTCATTTGTATATATACATGTATATTGTGAAGCGCATTGAAATGTCAGACATGAAATGCGCAATAAAAGAACAAAGTATTATCATCATTCATTCGTATTAACTTCTCACTGCCTGTTTGTGAGTTTTATGTGTATTATCATTCCGATTATATTTCTATAAAGATATACTTTATATAATCATTCGTTAGCATGATCGGGAAGACTTTCGAAAAAAATCAAGTCAAGGACGAGTTCAATACCGTGTATCCCATAAAAAAAATGATGTTCGGATGAAATGTCAGTAAATGATCACAACTACTTTCGAAAAATGAAACCTAGGGAAAGTTCCATAACCTTGTGTGTCACCTATTGAAATGTGTGAACATGACCATGGGGTGTTTCACAAAGATCCTAAGTCGAACTTAACTCTAAGTTGGGCTTAAATATTATTGTTGTTATTGTTGTTGTTTTAGTCTTAAAGGCGTGTGTCATTAATTTGTAGCCTTATAATAGAATATATTCAAATATGATAGAATATATAATAGAATATATTCAAAATCAAAAATTTAAGTATTTTAGACTTTTCATAGATTCCACATCAAGAAAATGAAATCTCCCTGATAATAGAAAATATGAAAGATTTGAATCAACATTTTATGCCTCTTAAAATATCTTTTACAAAATATTTTCAAAGATGCTAACGGCTTTTCATTATTGTAAGTCCAACTTAGAGCTAAGTTCAACTTAAGATCTTTGCCCCCATTACGTATTACGTAATCCGAACATGATTGAATGGGATGTACAAAAGGGTATTGAATTTGCTCTTGAGATGATTTCTCGAAAGTAGTTGGGATCATGTTCATTGCCATTTTCGTAGACATGTCAAGAGATGACCGATCGACCAGGCCATCGAAATTGTGTTAGGTTGATTTTGAGAAAGTCATTGCGTGGAAGTTTTCGACTATATCGAAATGTCCTTGGCTTATTTCGTTTTAAATATTTGGAGGTATTTTTAAGATGTTCCTTGTTTCGATACAGTTCATTACCACCTGTTGTTTAAAAAGGGATATTTAGGCATATTTAGAGATATGAAAAGTAGAAATATGTAGATATATTTTTGAAGAAAATAGAAGATATAATCATTCCTCCTCAGCCAAGTCAGCTCAAGTAGCTTAAGCAATTAAAATGTTTATATTATATGCCTTGTAAAGATGTCAAATGACTACATTTTTGTAAACCTCTGAACATCAAAAATAACAATTTAGAAGTCGTATTGATAATGTCACTAGTACGATTTGTACTTTTAAAAGTGTTTCATAAAACACAAACGTTTACATTTACGTAATATGCTATGAACTAGGACTCTAATGACACAGTGCCTTAAAACACAACTTCTTGATAAAAATGGCATAAAGTGTTTCAGTGTTTTTTTTTTCTCAGAGTGTACAAAAGGATTTTGTGAAGATTTAAGACTTATCTCTAAATATATGTAAAACTATTTTTCAATTAAAAAATATCGCTTGTAAATATATTAAATTGCACTTGAAGTCTTTGCCTGTGACTGGATTAAAACGAAACGAAAGAATAATAGAGATACAGAAAGTAAGAGAGAAGGAATGATGAGATGGAGAAGTGGGGTGGGATAAGGGAAGAGAGGGGAAATGAGACAGGGAGAGAGAAAGAGAGAGAAGAGAAGAGAGTGAGAGAGAGAGAAAATGAGAGAAAAAGAGAGAAAAAGAAATAGACAGAGAGAGAGGAGAGAGAGAAAGAGACAGAGAGAGGGACAGACATACACACACAGATAGAAAGGGAGGGGAATAGAGAGAGAGAGAGAGAGAGAGAGACAGGGGCGGCGAAAGAGATATGGAATGAAGTAGAGAGAGAGACACAAAAAATTCAGGAAGAGAGGGAAGGTGACAAGAGAGCGGACAAACGGGCATATTATGGGCATCTTCTTCTTCTTCTTCTTCTTCTTCTTCATCATCCTCTTCTTATTTTCTTCTTCTTCATCACCATCTTCTCGTCTTTCTCTTCTCGATTTTCTTTCCTTCATCATCATCACCATCATCTTCTTCCTCTTCTTTTCTCTTTCATATTCTACTTCATACCTACGATAAAAAAAAAACGATTGATTGCAATTAATACAGGGATGCGTGCAAAATATACTCAGGCGGGTCTAAGGGAGAGGGAGGGGAAGGAGGGGAGGAGGGGAGAAGGGGAGGGGGAGGGGGAGGAGAGAGGGGAGGGGAGGGGAGAGGGGAGGGGGAAGAGAGGGAGGGGGAGGGGGAGGAGGGGGAGACTTTAAAAACAATAACAAATGAATGAATTAAATTTTGCAGTGCTAGGCTACATCCTGACAACTCAAGCCTAGATGCCTTAGCTGCATGGGCGCCCCTTACGTCAGATAGAATCTTATTCGATGAAATATCCGAAAATCTCCCGGGAAATATCTGGGAAGCGAGGGAGGGGCAAGGAGAAGGGAGAGATTGCATGCATCGATATAAGAAATAGAGGGGTGGGGCCTATTCTACCCCCACATCTGGATCCAGACTTTTAATACAATGACATTTACATTTAAATGTTACAATTTTTGGCCACAGCCTGACATCCCAAGCTTTGATGCCTTGGCCGCTTACGAGCTAGCATTGGTGCCCCTTACGCCAGATAAATTGTAATTCTACAAAATATTTTTAACTCGAAAATAATCGGGGGGGGGGGGCAGGTGCAGTTGTAAATGGGTACCTGGTATAGTTGGGGCAATCATTATTGCAAGGCTGGCAGGAGGAAAAGCGTTAATAGTGCTGATGTGGCTACCCTGGTTTAAAAAAATGGCCAATTCATGTTAGATCATTTTACTAGATTTATTACAATTTCATCGTTACAGATATGAAAGCGTTTCAAAAGGGCTTTAGAAATTTTAGAAATTGACGCGTCTCTTGTCTAAAACACTTCGCAGACAATGTCCGTATTTTTAAAATCTTAAACCCGATGCTCAGACTCAGTGGCGTACGCAGGATTTTTTCAAGGGGGGGGGGGGTTTTAAAATCGAGTCCAAAATTTCGCAACGACTCAGGAAAATTTGAAAATCGCGCCGGCCAAAAAGTCGCTCAGTGGGGGGGTAAGAGGACACATTTTTTTTTTTTTTTTTTTTGGTCTCGAAATTTGAAAAATTGACATTTTGCTCCGTTGGGGGGGGGGGGGGGGGTAAGGTGAGCTTTTTTAGGTCAACCATGGGAATTTTCTTTAATTTTTTTTTAAATAAAAATCAAAAATCAAAAAAAAGAAAAAATCAAAAAAAAATCAAAAAGGGGGGGGGGGGTAGAGAAATTTAGGGGGGGGGGGGTTTACACACAAAAAATTACCAAAGGGGGGGGGGGGGGTTTAACCCCCCAAACCCTCCCCCTGTGTACGCGCCTGCTCAGACTAGAATTTTGCCATGAATTATTAATATTTTATTTCTTCTTAATTTTATGAGATTTCCAGCACATTTTGTCGCAAAGATTATATTCGGGCAATTAAGAGGCGTCTGTCCGCTGATCAAACTGTGCCCATACACAGTTTAGGTACTGGTCATAAACTTTGACACTTTGAACTAAGTTCACGCACGCCGAGTAGCCGAGAAGCCTGTCTTAAATTGAGCAAAGCTAGATGTATGTGCAATTGAAACCGGGCTGATCGGATTATACGTTAAAAAGCAGGAATTACGAAGTTGTAAACCATCTAGAGACTCCTAATGAATTGCGATACTGGTTAATTAATTATATCATTACAATTTTTTATTTTCAGTTTTCTTTACGGATAACTAACTTATCTTATAAAACTTAAGATAATTATGGCGTATATATTCAATACTGAATGAACGCCATTAAACTATTACCAACAACAAAATAAGTAAGTTCACGAAGTTTGTGCATTGTCATCATGAATGTTATGTGGAACATCGAGAAATTCCCATCAATCGATAAAATCTCACTAAACTTCATGAAAAGAAACGAAAATGCATTTTGTTTATTAAGCTTTAGCGTGGGAAAACCTGATAGCATTTCATGTCAACATGAGGATCTATGAGAAATTCATATAAATTGAGAAAATTGAGAAACTGCCAAAAACTTTGTAATACATTATGTGCTTTTTCATTTTATGAGATTTCCAGCTAGACTTCAGTCCTCAAGTCAAATCGCGTGGTGTGCGATGGTTCAGTGGTACAGCAGTGGTCTAGTAATCGGTAGGTCCCGGGTTCGAAACCAATTCGATGCGATAGTATCCTTAGGTAAGGCATTGATCCTCCTTACCAAGTCCTTCAGAGAGAACTTACAGCCATCGGTCCCCTGGTTGCTTCCTTACAAGCATATACATACTTTCTTGGCAGTCAGGTAAACCAAACAAACCAAACGAACAAAATAGTTACGCCCATAAACCTAAGGGTATACGGCTCATAACACTTCGACCACAGTTTATGAATATTGTGCGATGTCATCTTGATTGTTATCATGGTTGTGTAGAGCATTAAGAAATTCCCACCAATCGATACAAAATCTTCATGAAATTCATGACAACTACGAATTTTATGCACTTGTTTACTAAGCTTCAGCGTGGGAAATTTCGAAGGCGTTTTGTTTAAAAATCATGTGATATCAAAAGGAGGTTGTTTTTTGGTTCTTGCATTCCATGGCGTGACAGAAAAAACGTTTATCTTAATACAACGTGGGATCTAATACATGACATGGTCCATGTCATTATAAAGACAGCGTTCATCAATCATGACAATGGATTGCTTTTGATATTTTGGAAAATATCCAAGTTTTTTCCTTTTGCCTTCCGACGTACGTTTAAAAATGTACAAGTATTATGGGAAAAGGGTCTCTTTAGTTAATCTCTCCTTAACTGTTCACTCTGATAATGCTACGCCATGATAATTGAGATTGCGGACTCTCTTTGAAGATAACTGGAGCGTTAAAATCACAGCTCAAAATTATTATTTTGTTAATATCAAGCCTGACTCTGATTTTTATTAATTTCTTATTTATTCATTCATTTATTTATCTATTTGTTTATATACTTATTTACTTTTTTAAATCTATGTATTTATTAATCTTTATTATCTATTTACTTATTCATTTATGTATTTATTTATTCATTTGTTTATTTATATATTTATTCATTCATTTATATACATATTTAAGCGCTCATTTATGATTAATTTATTTGTATAAGTATATATTTTGCATTGTTAAATGAGATGCCCTCTACTGCCTTCTTATCAAGGTAAATTATAGTTGCATGGCTACAAGGGGACGCTTTCCTCATCGAGTGACGAGGAAGAAAACAGAAACAGAATAGAAGAGAGAGAGAGAAATATATAGTATGTGTGTATGTGTGTATGTGTGTGAGTGTGTGTGCTATTTGTCATTGCTTGATTTTCTTTTTATCTGAGTAATTTTAAGTCATTAATAGAAAAATGACTTTAAAATGGAGGACAATGAACTCAATCTGTGTCTTAGTTCACACAAATTAACTCCTGTTAATTTTGATGATGTTCTGCAAACCAAAACTGAAAATGCATTTTCTCTTACACATGTCAATATCAGATCTTTGAATAGAAATATAGAAAACCTAAAACTGTTATACGAATGTAGTATCAAATCAAAATTTGATATAATATGTTTATCTGAAGTGTGGAGCGTACCAGACACATCCATCTTGGGCATACAAGGCTATACTTTAGAGGTGAAATGCCGCAATCATACTTTAAGAGGTGGAGGTGTTGGTGCATACATTCACTCTTCCCTTAAATACAGGCTTTTGGGAAATTTTGAAGTAGCACATGCTGAATCACTTTGGTTGGAAGTAGTAATTAATGAAAAGAAGATCATTATTGGTGTCATCTATCGCAAGCCAAATACAGATATTCATGAGTTTCAGGATAGTCTGTTAAGTATTGTACATGATCTGAAATTAGACAAAAGTCAATGTGTGCTAACTGGAGACTTCAATATCAATCTTCTAGGCGATGAAATGGCAGCTGATAACTTTCTCACCTCCATGCAATGTATCGGCATGCATCAATTGATTAATTTTCCTACTAGAGTAACGCAACATGGCTTCTCTTTGATTGATCATATATATACCAATATGAATGTTCCCAGTATTCATGCAGGAATAATTGAATCTGACGTTACAGACCACTTTCCGATCTTTACCATTTTTAAGTCTAATATACAATTTAAGAAAAAGTCTTGCCGAGGAAAATTAATGTCTCGTTCTTACAAGAACTATGATGTTACAAAATTCCATGCTGAGCTTGCCAACATAACATGGGAATCAGTTTATGCAGCGGATGATGCTGATCTCGCATACTCCCGTTTTTGTGAAATCATGACAAAAGTGTGTGATGAGCATGCACCAGTTGTAGCTCAACACGGTAAAAGGAGAAAGAACGAACCTAAGAAACCTTGGATTACAAAAGCTATAATGAATTCCATAAAAAAGAAACATACAATGTATTCACAGGTTCTTGCCACCAACCACAATCCTGTCTATTTAACAACATACAAGAAGTACAGGAATATGTTAACTACAATAATCAGAAACTCAAAGAGAAATTACTATAGTAGGATATTCCTTGAAAATAAGGGTGATACTAGCAAAACATGGAAGACTGTAAACGAGATTTTAAGTGGTGGAAACAATTCGTTTAAGCCAACAGTGGTGGATAAATTGTGTGTGAATGATACTGGTACTAATGAAACCCTGTGTAATGAACAAGATATTGCAAATGCATTTAATGACTTCTTTGTTAATGTTGGTCCAAATTTGGCGAATGCCATACCAAACACAAATCGTAATACAGAGAAAGTTTTAGACGATGGTGTAGACAAATCTTTCTTCTGGAAACCAGTTACTGAGACTGAGGTTAACAACCATTTAATAGCCTTGAATGTAAAGAAAGCTAGTGGGTATGATAATATGCCAATCAAGCTGATAAAAGATGCTGTGCACTATGTAACTTCTCCCCTTACATTTATTTTCAATCTGTCTTTCACCTCTGGTAAATTCCCAGATGCCTTTAAAATAGCAAAAGTGACACCTGTTTATAAGAAAGGACCTAAAGATGAAGCAGGAAATTATAGACCTATTTCGGTATTACCTGTTCTTGGGAAGGTTTTTGAAAAAATTGTAAATAATAGGCTTCTTGACTTTCTTGAAAAAAATCATGTATTATATGAGCACCAGTATGGTTTCCGTAAAAAATACAGTACAAAATTGTCAATGATAAATTTAGTTAACACTTTGAGGAATTCAATGGATGAGGGAAGAATCACACTTGGGATATTTGTAGACTTTAAGAAAGCATTTGATACAATTAATCATGATATTTTATACAGCAAACTTTCACACTATGGAATACGAGGAATAGCATTACAGTGGTTTAAGGACTATTTTTATAGAAGATTTCAATTTGTACAGTACGGAAATGTAACATCTCCCATGCTGCCTTTAACATGTGGTGTACCGCAAGGCTCTGTCCTAGGCCCAACGCTTTTCCTACTTTATATTAATGATATGCCATTTGCTACACGTTACTTTAACTTTCGACTCTTTGCGGATGACTCAAACTTATTCCATACATTTCCAGAAGGGCAAAAAGAAATTGATATGACTGAAGTGAACACAAATCTTCAAATTGTTTCAGACTGGTGTAATGCTAATAAACTGACAATTAATTTACAAAAGACGAGTTATATGCTAATAAGAAACCAGAGACGGCAGATTAATGTTCAAGGGCAACTGGCTATATCAGAAGCTGAAATAATAGAAGTTGATTCTTCGCTCTTTGTTGGGATAAAGATTGATAAACACTTGACTTGGAAACCCCACATACAAATGGTTAATAAATGCATCAGACAAAAAGTAGGAATCCTCTTCCGCTTACGGCATTTTGTGCCTAGAAATATCCTAGTGTTGTTGTATAAAACCTTTATTCAACCTCATATATCATACGGAATTGAAGTGTGGGGGAGCACTTACAAGTCTCACTTAAATTGCATACTGTATACACAGAAGATGGCCATACGGACAATCACATTTAGCCATTTTATGAGTCGTTCAGCACCATTGTTTTACGAATTGAAAATCTTAGATATTAACAAGTTCTATGAGTTGTCTCTATGTACATTTATGTATGACCTAGTACATAATAATTTACCTCACTGTTTGACGGATTATTGTGATAAAATTGAGCATAGATACAATACAAGAAAAAGAGAAAAGGGCCATCTACGTATACCACTGTATAAAACAACACAAGGCAAATTTTCAGTAACTTGTGTAGGAACCCGATTATGGAATGAACTTCCCGATGAAATCAAAAACAAAGGGTCTAGAAACACTTTTCGTAAACATCTCAACGATTACTTGATGAATAAGTGATTGAATTATGCAAGTACACATGTATATATTGTAAATAATCTCCATATTACATTTTTGTTGTTTTTTTTTGTCAAAAAAATGCAATTTTTTGTATAAATAATCTGTAGATACATGTATCTATGACTTTTTAACCTGGTATATCCTCTTCATAATTATATTTGGAGTGTAGAAATTGTGCTACGGTATTACTCAACATGTATACTTCTACTGTCAAGTTTTATTTTTTTGATAATGATATATTTATTTTTGCCAAGTGTGTGCTAAGAACAGGGGCCAGACTCGACTAGCACATGTGCTATTATTTGGCTCCTTTTCATCACCTTCTATATTCTATGAGAAAAGACATATGTCTAGCATATCAATACTTTGTTAGGTTTTTCTTTAATATGATCTATAATATTCATTTATGAACATGTACCATTCACGATGTATTCAAATGTTTAATCACTGATGTTATTGATGATGAATAAATAAAATCAAATCAAATCAAATCAAATCAGATAGAGAGAGAGAGAGAGAGAGCATGCGAGGGGTGTGAGAGAGAGAGAGAAAGAGAGAAAGAGAAAGAGAGAGAGAGAGAGAGAGAGAGAGAGAGAGGGAGATAAAGAGATAAAGAGAATGCAAGAGAATACTATTAAGTACTGTCGCGATTATCCAAACCCAAGTGAGCAAGACTTTGGATAATCGCGACATACTAGTAATCAGGAGACTTTCAGGGCTTCAAATATTCCGCTTATCACCGTATTTCACACGAGGTGTTTTATTTTATTTGATTAGATTAATGTTTTATGCATTCCATTTAAATATAAACAATTTTCGGTGAGATAAAATACTAAATAGCTCTTTCTGACAATGAATCATTAATAAGCAAATATACGTAACACTTATTACAAATAGATAAGAAAAGATGAATTGTCTGAATTGTTTATCTGTTATGTTTCATCGAACTTTGACAACTTTGTTGAGGCAGAATTTGGACTGCCATTGTATGCAAAATGCTTTAAAATATGACAGCCCGAAACAAATGTAATGAAATAGATGAATAGAATTGTTATTGAATGAGTTAGTTAAACCTTCTATATATTATCTTTAATTACTGATAATTAACATTTGAGCTCAGTGAAATAAGCAAGAAATTGTATATGCTACATTACGTAACTAAGCGAGATATCGTTATATTATATTGGTATACAGAGAATATTAAGATGTTATTATTTCATGTTGTTTTTACAAGGTATTGTATGTTTCCTTCATTACGCAGATGATATATCGTTATACAAATAGTTGAGTTTATCCATAGTTAGTTAGTTATAGTTGTTATTGTAGATGTAATTATTGTTAGAGTTGTAGTTATGTTTCTGGTTCTGGTTATATTTATAAACTAAGTACAGTTATAGCAATATGTATACTTATGATTATGATCATGGTTTAGATTATGGTTATAATTATAGTTACACTTTTAGTTATAGTAATAGAAATAGTAATCGTTATAGTTGCAGTTGTGTTTTAGTTAGAATAATAGTTATATTTACATTTGTGTATAATTATATAGAGTGATAGTTACGGTTAGTCTCTGACAAAAAAGATCATTACTAGTTTTGCAATCGCATTCATCAGTCCTATGTCGTAATACATCCCCAAAATACCCCCCTTTCTGACCCCAAGCATACCTCATCGATTTGCTACGATTATCATCTTTATTGAAGTACAGGGTTGTGTGTGCGTGTGTGTGTGTGTGTGAGCACGACAGGGAGTTACAGAGAGAGAGAGAAAGAGAGAGAGAGAAAAAGAGAGAGAGAAAGAGAGAGAGAGACAAAAGAGAAAAAGAGAATGCAAGGGGGAAAAGAACAATTTAAGAGCACATTTTTATTTATTTTTGAAAATTTGAACATTTGACCGATCGATATTTCGTTCCGTTGGGGGGGGGGGGGGGGGGGGGGGGTAATGTCACCTTTTTGGGGTCACCCATTAGCAATTTTTATTTTTATTTTTAATTTAATTTTTTTTTGTGGGGGGGAGGGTTCCTCCAAAACACGAATGTAAAAGAAATATGGGGGGGGGGGGATCCAAGTAATTTCCATCGAGATTTTAAATTTCGATATGCCGGACTTTTTCTTGGCCTATAACAATAACGATAACATCTCTATGGGGGAGCATCTACAAAAGGAGGAACGTGTCCTTACATGGTAAAACAGATATTAAGTGAGTAACGAAAAAAATTACGAATAAGAAGAAAAGAAAGAAATAAACATACATCTATGTATACAAATATATATATAAGTATATATATGAATATAAAGAAAGAGAGAGAGAGAGAGAGAGAGAGAGAGAGAGAGTTATAGCTACGGCGAGTTTTTTCTTTTTCTTTCGCAATACCATTCATCGGGCCAATGTTGCAATACATTCCCCAAATACCCCTTTTTCTCACCCCAAACTTGCTTTATTGACTAGCTACTATTATCGTCTTTATGTTAGGAAAGGTTTCACATCCGGGTATTTCAAACGAAGGGTTGGCTTAGTGAGTCAACTTACCATGCCCTACCTAGCAACAAATAATGGATGCAATTCGAATTCTGACTATTGGAATGCAGCTATTTGAACAGCTGAATGAAATAATTTGCCTCAAGGCACTTCACAAAGACGTATGCCTTAAATTTGTTTACATTACGAAAATAGCCTTTTCATCAAAGACGGGTAACTCCCTATGCTTCATTCTTCGGGGTGTTGCGCAATGCAATTATGCAATTACACCCTGAATAGATTGTTGTGGTCTAGTGGATAAGTCACCTGACTGCAGTCACAAGGTACGGGGTTCAAGTCCCGCCGTGGCACTAATGTCCTTTGGCAAGACGTTAATCTACAGTTGCCACTCTGAGCACTCTCCACCAGGTGCTAAATGGATACCCCGTAGGACGCGAAAGTTAATGTGGTTGGATGAGCAAGTGTGCGCTTGTAAAATGGCGACTGGCTGGAATGCTCCCCAGGGAGTGGAGAATGTGCATACTTTGTGTGCGGGTAAGGCTGAGTCCGATGACCGGGGTAAAAATATATCTGTAAAGCGCTTAGACACATTGTTGATGTATTAAACGCTATATAAAAGCGTATTATTATTATTATTATTATTATTATTATTATATAATAAATTTCTTCATGATTAGCATTATATTCATGTTCTCTAACACAAACATAACAGGCGCACGAGTTTAATTATCCACAGGAGATTACAGCTAATCACCCATGTAGAATAACATAAAAAGCAGTAGCAAACAACAACAACAACCACAACACAACCGTAGAAGTAGTAGAAGAGAGATAATACACTCAAAGAAAGATATTACCTCCTGACATTTTTCAATATAACCCTAGAAAATAAATCCTTGGTGACTTTCACTTATGCAAATACCTCTGTCATTTTTACCTCTGTCATTGTTACCTCTGTCATTTTTACCTCTGGCATTTTAACCTCTGGCATTTTGTTTACTTCTGAAATTTTACATCTGACATTTTAACCAGGCACTGTTTCTATTATGCCATGTAATTATCTTTTTCTGGTTATCCAATCTCGTGCTTCTCAAGAATCTGTTCTTATTTCGTACTTCACTTCTCTACAACATTGACTTAGATATTGAACCTTTATCCATTGCGTCTATAAACACATCCGGGTCGGGAGGGACTAATATGTGGGCAAATCATCTTGTCCGAAGATCGACCCCAAAACCTCAAAAGGAACTACCAAAAGGAACCCAGTCTAGAGCCTTTGCCACAGTGCATCTATCAAAGAATTCTGATTCAGGCTGATTCCCCCTCGTACAAATCAAATACATATAGCATATGAGTTATGGCACCTATTTCCATTTTGGTACATTTTCCTATTTTTGTTGTTGAATATTGCGATCCTGAACGTTGAACCTTTACCCCCAAACTATATTCCCTTAATGTTCCCCTACAAAGAAAGAGAGAGAGAGAGAGAGAGAGAGAGAGAGAGAGAGAGAGAAAGAGAGTGAGAGAGAGAGAGAGAGGGGAGAGATGAGAGAGGGACAAAGAGAAGAGAGAGCGAGAGAGAGAGAGAGAGAGAGAGAGATAGAGAGGTAGAGAGAGGTTAATGAGAGGATTGCGAACCTGATCGTTGAACCTTTACCCCAAACTATATATTCCCTTACTTGTCCCCTAAAAAGATCTATCTCGGCATACTAAAGCGTGTCTACTGCAAGTCCGAACTTGTATAGCTTACCACATACATTAATCAAATAGATAAAGCACATTTCAATGATAATAATTATATTAAGAAGCAAATAGACAAATGTTCAAATCAAAGAATGATGAAGAAAAAATGTGATAAGGGATTATCTGGTCGGGGTCGGAATTATAATTGTGGACGAATCAATATTTGTATGATTCTAGGCAACTTTGCCAAATGCGCACATGGATCATGATCATCATAATATACAAATAATAAAAAAGGACTGTTCAAATGCTAATATTAACAATCACGAGTCTCTTTAGTCTGTGCAGTGTTGAAAGATTGTAAAAGATAAGGGAAATTTCATAAAGACAATCGGTATGTTTTTGTACCAGGCAGCGTACAGGTATACGAGTAACTTCCCTCCTTTTCTTTTCATAAGTTGTGATGGAAGAAATTATTGAATCTCATTGAATGATTAAAACGTTGTCC
The DNA here is from genome assembly GCA_035222895.1 of Strongylocentrotus droebachiensis. Classification (NCBI taxonomy): domain Eukaryota; kingdom Metazoa; phylum Echinodermata; class Echinoidea; order Camarodonta; family Strongylocentrotidae; genus Strongylocentrotus; species Strongylocentrotus droebachiensis. The sequence goes on along the minus strand of JAVYIG010001648.1, from coordinate 202,103 downwards.
TACTGAATTCCGTCACGTGTGATCAAACCATTTTCTTTCTCTCTCTCTCTCTCTCTCTCTCTCTCTCTCTCTCTCACACACCCTCTCTATCTCTCTAGTCTATCTCTCTCTCTGTCTTTCTCTCATGGAGCTTAACATTATTCTGTCTGGATAATATGAATTTAAAGATTTATAGATGGATGGATACATGGAAAGATTAACAGATAAGTATAGATATACAGATAGAAATAGGTAAATATATACATGTACATAGATATAAGATAATATATCAATAGATACATAGATAAAAAAAGATACATGTTTATAGATCGAGATAAATATATAAATAAATAGGCAGGTGGATAGATAGATGGATGGATAGAGAGAGATAATGTAAGAGAGAGAGAGAGAGAGAGGGAGAGGGAGAGGAGAGAGATAGAGAGAGAGAGAGCAAGGGGAAGAGGGTGTGGGTGGAGCGAGAGGGGGAAGAGATATAAGTTGTGGCAATGCAAATAGAAAAATAGAGAGGGGAGGGAGAGGGGGAACTATTACGTTTTTTTTCTTTGATCAAAGAGTTGCTATTGTGCTCCGTATTCATCCCGTCAATTCATTTGGAACGAGCAATCTATTAGAAATAATGGCTTGCATTGTTGTTAAAGTTCATGCCCGCTACCGAACAATGGAAAACAATGGAACACACACATTTACTTGATAAACGACTTCGCATAGTGTTTCACGTTATCAAGAACATGTCGTGCTTGAGAAACTGCACATTATATGCTTTTTAAAGAATATCTTGTTTAATACCATACTCATTCACTTTGGTTGAGAATCTTGCAGATTAAAGATGAAGTTGAGTTCTGGTCATGCGATGCATTGTGAAAGAAATGATGTGGAATCGACCAGAAAAGGTTGATCATCTAGCATATAAGAATTTGTGTATTGCAAGGTTCTAGAATCATCAAAATGATAAGAAATTTCAAACTTCCAAACACTGTACACAGAAAGATGTATATGGGACTACACGAACACGTGGCGTAAAAATCCTACCCTGGATTTTTACGATGTTACATGATATATTTAGAATATGAAGGCATTTGAAGAGCCATGCTTTTCAGGGAACATGTCGTATTTGATGTTCTTCCACACTTGCATAATAAGAATGATAACGCTCACAAATTAATTTTCACCTCTTCCCAGAACTCATACTTCTCTTTAACTGGCAAGAATACAATAAACCTCTCAGAATAACTAAGGTTATATCTTGGTGTGAGGTTTCCTTCAATAATGATAATAGTAACTAAGATACAAACTGGATTTAGTTATTCTTTAAAAAGAAGAAGATTAAAAGAACCCGTGAAAACAATGGATAAAAGAGATGTGTATTGGTCAGCTTTCTGTCTTCGCTTATAACCTACCGATAGAAACTGGAAGACATAGACGTCCGGAAAAAATACCTTCCCATTTAAGAACTTGTAATGACTGTAACTTGGGAAGGGTTGGGGATGAATTTCATACCATAATGGATTGTACTGTATATAAGGCTGAAAGGGGGGTATTTCTCAATAAAATGGCTGAAATATCTGGACAGTTAAGATCTTAGCGATGAAGAGAAATGTGTAAGCATTATGAAACTTGAGAATGGAAATATAATTGAGCACTTCTGCAAGTATATTAAAACAATCATAAATACTCGAGGGGAATTTTAACATCCCACCCGTTCTTTTAGAAAATCAATATCGAAATTATCATTCCCATTTGTTATGTATCTTTATTGTCAAACATAGGCTGGTACGTGTCATATAATTAATTTGTAATAATATCATTTACCACTGTATATACAAGCTACATTGTTTATTGTTAATTTGCGATTACTCGAGAAACTATACCACTTGTTGAATTTCTTATTTATATATATGTTTTATTTATGTATTGTGAAACAAAATGTTCATGTATATGAGTGAAGTTTATTAATAAAATTCAAATTCAAAATTCAAACTGGCTCAGGCGACCCCGGTTCGTAAGTGAGTCACGTCTCTCGGATGGTGACATTAGGGACTTTTAGATTTGCGTTCTTTTAATTACACGTAGCAGTCTACTGTCGACGTGTATATATAAAAGTCCCTATTATAGGTCGATGTCCAGACGTTAAATATTTATATTGGGTTGATACACAAACCCAATAACACAACCACAATAGGCCATTTTCGTAATGTAACCAAATTTAATGCATAGGTCTTTGTGAAGTGCCTCAATACAAATTATTTCATTCACCTGATAGGAATAATAGTATTTCAATAGTCAGAATGCAACTGCATATATCAAGTGTTGCTAGGTAGGTCAAGCCATAATGTTTGTCCAACCTGGCAACAACTAATGTATGCAGTTAGGATTCTGTCTATTGAAATACTATTATTCTTATCAGGTGAATGAAATAGTTTGTATTGAGGCACTTCACAAAGACCTATGCATAAAATTTGGTTACATTACGAAAATGGCCTATTGAAAAACGACAACTAATATAAGAAGAAAGAATGGGAACAATTGTCTTTTGATACACAATCTCATGCTGAGCTTAAAATGTTTTAGTGATCTAACGTGATATATTTGGTCTGAATTCTTCTGACTCTCCTTGGCTGTAGGAAATGCAACACAAAAGAACAGCTGGATATTCCGAAGATGTGCCACAAGCATGCATGCTCTGCAAATAATTATTATCCACAATGCGTAAAATAGCATTCAAATACAATTTGATAGACGGGAATGATGAGAGAGAGAGAGAGAGACATAGAGAGAGAGAGAGAGAGAGAGAGAGAGAGAGAGAGAGAGATGGGGGGGGGGGGTAGGAGGCAATCGAGGGATTACGAAATAAGAAAGAACAGAGAAAACGATTCAAACAGACGAAAGACATACACATGTATACACACAAGCACACACATACTTATATCATATTAAAAAGAGGAATATGGAGATAGATAGAAATACATGAGGAAATAGGAAAGGATAGCAAATAATGCCAAAAGAGAGAAAGAGAGAGGGAGGTGGAGAAGAGGGAGGGTTGCTCGCTCGCAAAAACCCTAAAACCTATATCAGAGGAAAATGTGTATAACACTTATAATACTAAATTCAAGATAAGCTTCTGTTCATCATTATTTGAAGGCAGACCCATTTTTAATCCAAACATCTTCCCAACACGTGCATGCAAATAACAGCCATTCAATAAACGTCGTATTAGAGTAAAAAATGATTGAAATATTGTTGACATATCGTGAATAAGATAGATATAATACATATTCGAAGGACAGTAAAATATGTTAAAAGTAAATATCGTTAGGCAAACAGTGTCTGCCTCTGGTTTGTAAGGCTTTTATTCGGGATATTCCATAAACATACTCTTCTATAGTCGCTGACTGGATGTCCCATGTTGTGCGTGATCGTAAGTAGACGGATTATACGGCGATGGTTCTATTCAGCGTGGGGTCGGGATGGGTGAGACAACAGCATTTCTTGTTGATGTGCGAGGGTTTTGTTTGGAAAGTATTCAAAAAATTCAAGGGCTGTTTTAATAAGCTCGGTACACAATCACATTACAAACATAATGATGAAAGAAATTGCCTTTGTTTCTTCATGTATCCCTGGATGATCAATATCAAATAAATAACTTGTCGCAGGCGGGGGGGGGGGGGGGGGGGCGACTGTGTTTTGATTTTGATCTCAATTTTTATTTGATTTTCTTCTGCATTCATGTAAGTACACAGTTTTTCGATAACAATAATAATATAAAGTACAATAAGTATTTTTCTGACAATGAATCATAAATAAGCAAATACATACATATATAAATTGTTATCTAAAAAAAAGAAATGATAAACTGTCATAAATACTAAATTTCCTCAAACATTATCAAACATTATACATTTTTTTTGCGGAAGAAGGAGTGTCATTGTAAGCAGATTGCTTGATAATACGACAGCCCCAGACAAAACTCATGAAATAGATTAACACATTTATTGAGCAGAAACGGATAGGTAATTGAAAATACAAATTTTGATGATGGTGATATTGACAATTCAGATGAGGATGATGAAGAAAATGAAGTCTTTCATCTGCTTTCCCTCCTATTATTTGTTCTCCCTTTCCTCCCATTTGGACATGGAGAGGGGGGGGGGCTCACTTTCTGTTAATGGTTATAAATCTGAGCATGGAACTATGTATACACTTTTCAGCTCTAGATAAGTGCCACGATCTTGGCCAGATCTACCCTTAAAACTAATCTTAAGCTCTGGTCCGGGCATCGTATGTCGAAAAAAATAGCTATAGCTCATTCAGGATTATTTATCCTGCAGTAGATTGATTGTTTAAACCAGTAAATAAAACAACTTCTCAAAATCTTGCTGGAAATCATCTTCAATGAAAACCCCAACTCTCATTTGCACATAAAAGACATGTGTTAAGTACATTATATCGGGCCTACTTACCTTGATTTCCTTATCTTTCTTTGCTCATTACTCAGCCCCTATACATTGTGTACCAAAATCGTTTTGCTCGTGTCATTTTTTTAAATCTTGAACATTCAGTGTAAGTTTTGTTGGATTCTGTGAGAATTTTGTTTCTATCATAACCAGAACTCAAGCTTTATTTTAATTGCGAAGTCCCAAATATTGCTGATTGGGTACTGCAGCCCATGCATGTTCCGACAAAGAAGAATGACCCGTCCGTTATCACATGGTCATCTTAACATGATAAGTCCTTCCTGAGATCGAGTTGGGTTTAATAGAAGCAGCAAAACGAGAAAAACAGGTCTGTGTTTCAGTTTGAGCAAAATATGATTAGAAATAAGAAAGTTATGTTTTTCTTTAAGGTGCAATAAATCAAACACAAATTGGTAACTCTTTGACGTATCTTGCGTGTTCCTCTCCTATTTGCCCTGCACTAAATAAACCTCAACAGTAACGAAAATGTTACAACCCATGTATGAAACAAATCTATTCCGTCATCAATAAATGAGAAAATGAAAGTTTATAACATTTTCTGTACAGAGCATATTGGAGATGAGCTCGCATGATACGTCACTGACTGAGTTGCCAATTTGTGTTTCACTGACTTCAACAAATCATAACTTTCCCATTTATAATCGTGTCACTATGAACATGACAGACAATGAAAGCGGACAAAATATACAGTTCCTCAGGTAGACAAAGGGACATCCCTTCACTGCTATTATGTAAAAATGTGTAGAACAGGTGTCACATGCATATTCACCTGTTCTACACATTTTTACATAATAGCAGTGAAGGGATGTTCCTTTGTTTTCCTGAGGAACTGTATATTTTGTCCGCTTTCATTGTCTGTCATGTTCATAGTGTGTATTGCTTAACCTTTCACTAAATAAAATTGTTTCTGTCATTTTTAGGTTTATATTAAAACCATTTTAATATCAGAGTGGACTCTCGCTTTGAAGTGGGATTTTCTAGGAGGTGACCCCTTGTACGATAATATTGTTTGCTAGAAAACACCTTTTCTTTTGAATAAAAGGATAACATTCTATAGTACATCGGTTCTTTGTAAACACGCCCTCTGAAAAACACCGTTTCCGTGGAACAAAAGGATGACATACTAAATCGGTTCTTTGTAAACACGCCCTTCTTTAAACATGCTCGCAATTATTTTCAAAAACTAAACTCAAGGACAATATCAATAGCCCATTCTAGATCCCAAAGAAATCGGATTAGTTATTACCTCATTATTGTGTTCATACATCTCGAAAAGTGATTGAAATACTCTTCACTAGGTCCCGGGGAAAGTACCATCCGTAGATTTGAATATGTTAGGGTTTATCACGTAAAGGGGTTTTCCCCTTAGTTGACCGGGGAGGCAGACAATAGCTAGTCGTGCCTTTTGTCTCGCTCAAAGGGGGAACACAAAAGAGATCGTTTCCAACTTTTAAATGAATGCCCAAAAACAAATGTAATGCCGCTTTGAAGGAAAAAGTGTCTGTAAGAGTAAACGTGATAAACGGAGTGGAGCATGATCCTGTAATAATTATGAAGGTTGATTATTATATAGTTAACAATGATGTTGGTATAGCGGGGGATATTTTCAATGCGATTTGAAGACAAAAAACCGACAACAAAAACTTGTGCATAAAAACGATTACAATGAAGTAATGGCAGAAACAAATCTGTTATTAATATTCAACACATGCACAATTAAGTGGTCGCTGACATTCCATATCAATTCATTTGTCGGCGTTTCATCGCCTAGGCAATGATAATATTTTGATCGAGTTGTCGAATTCCCATTTTGGGGTCATCCTTTCTAATCATAACTATATACTAACACAATGAAAGATATACTTCAGCATGGGTTACATATTATTTTGATGTGGAAGGCATGGAAATGCTAAATTTTGCCTCGAAGTCAGAGTGAACTGTTCCTTATAGAATTACGTAATATACTCCTTTCGACCAAGTCGTTTTGTTCTTTCTATTATGTAGGTTATCGATTGATGTATTCCCTATTGTGCGCGAGAAAGCGTTTTAACAATGGAGGGTGTGTCCATGTCACTTCGGGAAAACCCCGTGTTCACTATCGTATTTGTAAGAGGGACTGGCCCACGATACAGTATGAGGGTGAAGCACCCACTTTCACTCTTTCTGGTTCTATTTTTATAATTTTGCGATTTAGAGCTGTAAACGCGGAATATTCTATCCTATTCCTTTTAAATGGAGCCATTATTGTTGTTGTATATGATTGTTCAAGCATAATGTTTAATCATATGATTAATGTGGAGATGGTGTGGTATTAGTGGTTCATACTCTTGGCTCTCAATCCAAGGGTTGAGGGTTCGAATCCTACCCCGGCACAAAAGCCCTTTGGCAAGGAACTTGGTCACCTAGTAATCTCTGGGGTAATACAAATTGCAGGACCCTCAGGAAGAACCTGAGTAAACAAAATCGTTATTATTATTATCATCATTGTTACTATTATTATTGTTAGTATCATGATTATGATTATTGTCATTATTATCATTATTATTTATATATATACTTTTCCCCATTCCACAGGTTTCCTTTATTAAATAATAGCGTTCACATATGTATACATGAAGAGATATATACATGCAGAATTTCAAAATGTTATTCTTGGCCATTCAAAATATGATAAGAACATATATTTATAGATATCAGTTACAAATTGCAGTTCGTTTTTTTAAATATCACAGATTTACTTGGCAAAATAATTAAGAAGAAATCAGAAACACTTTGTAAAAGTTTTTTATAAAGTTCTTTTATTTTTAAGATTTTCTTTTTACATACATGTACCTGTATATACTTTGTCATAATAACACTTTATCGCTGATATTATGTGTTCAAAAAGTGGCAAACATTATATGTATATATAAGTATTATTATTATTAGTAGTCATATTATCATAGTAGTAATCTATTAAAGCTGTAATAGATTTCTATTTACCTGAAATATAAGCGTCATTTTTTATCCGCGGTTAAGGTCGAATAAATGTTAAAAATAGGGGATGGGTCAATTGCCGATGCTCCCGTTCCATCCCGGAACCGAGACCACTGGTAACAATAAAACGGCAACCCTTGCCCCCCGAAGACAGGTGCTGTTTGTTTTTAAATTTGTTTTTAAATAAAGTATCTAAACTAGATTATAAATTTACTTTGTTACTTAGTCATTTAATGATAAAGTATCTAAACTAGACGATACATCTACTTCCTAGCTGATTACCTATTTAATAAATACCAAAATTAAACCAATCTCTATACTATAATTATACGATCGATACCTGTTCTTTTAAATTTTATCTTAATCTGGATATGGCGATGATGGATTAAAAAGAAGATTGGGTTCTATTCTGGAAAAGTTGAAATATATTTGTGAAATTTGTCATTCTTTTTTGTAAGTGTGGAAGATTATCGTAGGAAAAAGAGTTCCTTGAAAATGGACAGCTCTTCAAGTGCCCTCATATTTGAAATACTTATTACAAGTAACAGCTAAAGGTTGTGGACCACACTTTTCATGCCACATGTTGGTGTAGTCCCATATACACATTTCGGTGCATGTGTCTTTCAGCAAGACGTAGTCAATTTCTTATAACATTGTGATGATTCATAAGCCTCAGAATATAGACCAATACTTAATATGCGCAACATGATCAACTTTTTCCAGTTGCCTCCAAACGGTTCTTTCTTATTGCAATAACATGACCAGGGACCGGGACCCGTTTCACAAAGCCTTTTTTCAATGAAAAATGGCAAGTATCAGTGACAAATCTGCTGATAACCAATCAGAAGCAAGGATTTCAGTAGCTTATAACAAAAACTGCCATTTGTCACTGATGACAAGTTTTGTGAAACGCCCTCCAGAAGTCAACTTTACCTTTAACGTTTTAAAGAGCAGATGTCGATACTGTCCTGCAGCTGTTGATTTCGAAATGAAGATAACGTGAATGCACATTGGATTTGCTTGGATGCATATACCGATTGGTGTTTAATCTTTTTGTGTCTTATTTGCTCACGATAACCACATCAGTATCAATAAGAGGTGAGAGAGAGAGGTAAAGGTGTCGTGGTCAAGTGGATACGTTACTCCTGACCACTTGGTTCGCGGTTCGAGAACCGCCGAGCCACTTATGTCATTTGACAAGACATTAATCTACATTTTACACTGTCCACCCAGGTGAAGTCAATGAGTACCTGGTAGGAAGAAATTTCAAGACTGCTTTAGCGCCTCAGTATGGCAGCTCAGCTACAGCCGGGGTCAAAATGTGATGCTTTGTATTGAGCACAATACAGTATTTTCATAAAGTAGTTGCGGTATATAATGGACCTTTTATTAGCAATACTGCCCTGCAATTATCATCACTGGTGATACATGTACCCTGTCTGATGAAGAGTTGTGACAAATCTGAATCAATCGCAAATAAGTTGCGATCTTGTTTTCTTTCTTTCTTACCTTTTCAGGGAACTTTATTCCCGATAACGGTCACAATACAATACAAACATATACAATTAAAACATTATCTTAGCATATCTGTCAAAGCTTTTACCTGTTTTTCATTAACCTTTGCTTTTGTTTTCGAATTTAAATGTGACATCAATTATTCATACTCCAAATCAGTTAAGAGATTTCTACCGTTCGTTTTGCTTTTTGTCTTCAAATGTTGAACGTAGTTCTTATAAATAACATACATTTAGCAAAATTAATGAAAATGTGTACCAAGCAATTATCTAACTTGCATACACATTATATCCACTTACTAAAGTCTTCTCATTTATGTTGATATCTAATTCAAACAAATGATATATCAAACGTGTTACAATGTTCCAAAACATAATTATATTTTTACACGCCAGCATCATATACCGTGATGTTTCAATGGTATTACAATCTTGACATACATAATCATTTTCAATTTTCCATTTATATAGTTTATATTTTGACGGTAGAAACATATGCAAAAGTTAAAAGTCAAATTGTTAGATTCCGTTATCTCGTAAGGCATTGAAATTAAACATTAATTCCGGATTCCAATTAAATTCGAAGGGCAGTACCAATCGTCACTGCCAAGCATTGTATACAATATGTTTCCAATATGTTTACAATGGGTTTCCAATGTGTAATCCTAAATAATTGTTGTAATTGAGCGTTTACGATGAGCGTTCCAAAATCGCTCATTCTGCCTTCAAAATTGAGCATAAACGCAGAGTGCACCAGAATGGCAGAACATAGAGTGAAATGGAGAGATGTTGCAATCAGCAACCTCCGAACCGGGAGATTTCTTTTTAGATTGATAGACATGGATAGCAGTCCTTATGAATAGTGGTCCTAAAGAATGACTGTCCTTATGAATAGCGAGGTAAATTACTATGGTTTGCTCGCTATTCATAAGGACAGCTGTTCATAAAGGATCGCTTTTCATTTTGTCACGCGTTGTGAATAGCGGTCCTTATGGATAGCGAGCTTGACCCTTTTATCTAAGTATGGTTTTATGTGACCATACATGTCATAAATCATAAATTTTTGATGATGTATGTGTAAAATAATTGAAAATCAATCAATCTATGAGCGATGTTGCTGACATTGATAAATAAGGCATATATATTACAGTCAAACCTGCTTTAGTGACCACCTGTCTACAAAGACCACATTTTGTTGTTTTCTTTGAAAGTGGTTTCTCATTGAAACATGTACTAAAGGAACCTGTACACAAAGACCACCTGCATATATGAAAAGACCACTTTTCTTGTCTCCCTTGGGTGGTCTTTATAGATAAGTTTCATGGTATATCGATAATAATAATAATTAAAACAATAAATTAGGAAAGGGAATGAGAGATAAAGAGAGAGAGAGAGAGAGAGAGATATAAAGAGAGAGAGAGAAACATAGGGGGGGGGGCGACGAAAGGAGTAGTAAAACTGTATGTGTCTAGTGTGATGCTCTTCGTTTGTAATTTCAGCAAGGTTTATCGATCTTGTTATACCACTGATAATCACAAAACATTATAACAACCATACTCTCCCCAATTGCAACATAATCAATTACTCAGAATAACTGTTTGTAATTACACGATAGCTACCCGGTTTTATCTTTCATCACAGCTATTTTTAGCAAAACTTTAAGTGGAACCTTAGTCAAAGTACGCAAGAACACAAATCAATAATATAAATATAAACAAGATGAGACGAATCGGTTTATTGCTGTTTGGTCTACAATCACCAGTTGGTCCACTACCCAATTGGTCTATTCCCATAATTAATGGATCAAAGTAACAATTTTCAAGTGTTGACTTTTAACATTCCAAAATAACAATGAGCACAAAGTATGCTTGTTGAGGCAGGCATTCGGAATGGATCAAATAAAAGATTAAAATTCGTTTGGAATCATGTTTCGGAATCATCAAAACGAAAATGGTGTTGAACAAGATAAAACAAGCAGCACATTAACCCCCTGTATGAAGTAAAATATAACCATTGTTTATCATTAATTAAACTTGCAGCATAAAAGATCTCCCCCCCCCCCCCCAACAAAGGGAGGGGGGGGGGGGTGGAAATGAAAATGTTCTTATTTACATTAAAAACACTTTGAATTGCAGTGAATAAACATAATAATTATAGGAATAATACAAAGGTGTACGCCGCCCTGCACTCGCCCTAGTGTATATATTAAAACAGAAATCACTTTGCAAATATTTGATGTTTTAAACTGAAATACCTGTATTGAACAATGTTTCCCTTTCTGTTTGACTATACCACCGAAAAATGATAATTGTGATTAAATTGATTTAACTACCATGCCACTATATACAGATCCATTGGATAGGAATGTTTACCCTGTTTGCAAATATAGGGGGGGGGGGAATAAAATCTGTTCTGAACTGAAGTGCATATGGAATTCTTAATGAAATGAATACATTCTCTCACTTGTGATCTTCGTCCTACGTAAAAAAAACAAAACAACGAAGGATGAGGAAGATAAGACAAGAAGGAAACAATGGTTTTCCGTGTTTACAAATGATTTTTCCAGAGAGGATAAAATGTTAGAATCAGAACGGAACACATCATTTCCCGAATGATTGTCATTTTTTTGGAATCTTCTACAAGTATTTTAAAGGCCATTCGCAGAGGAATTGCAACAATTTTTGTTCAAAAAAAGATTATAATGAGCAAGATCATGAGATTCGTTTTTCAGTCTCGAAATGATTCTCTTCTAGATTTCTCTTTCTCATCCCCCTTTCCAGCAACCATTTCTTTCTTCTCTCTCTCTCTCTCTACACTCTTTCTCTCTGTTTATCTATTGCTCTCTCTCTTAATATCCCTCTTTTCCCTCTTAATCTATTACTCTCTTCCTCTCTCTCTCCCTGTCTTTATCTCGCTCCCCTGTCTTTCTCTCTCTCTCTCTCTCTCTCTCTCTCTCTTCCTGTCTTTCTATCTTTATTTCTCTCTCTCTCTCCCTACCCTCCCCATCCTCTCTCTCCCTCCCTCATCCCTCTACTTTCCTTAGTTTTTCATTTTCTGAAGGGAGGGTTCCCCATTTTCGGTCTAGAATCCCCCTGTCCACGGTCATGGAAAATTTTCCACACAACAGCTCAGTTATCCCCTTCCGTTCCCATACCCTCGAGTTGTATGCTGTAGCAAACTTTATAAAAGACGATAATTATTCTTGTATTGTGCGGTCGAGTGACCACTTATTTAAATCCATCGTCAATAATGACATTCTTTCCTTTGCTTTTTCTTTCCCACAAAAAAGTCTAAAAGGTCTGCTTTGAAGAGGGAAACAATATTGGTAAGGGAAAACACCTGTAAAGTATTGGGCACAGAGAGAGAGCGCGTCATTGGTCGAGGCCTTTTAGGGGATTTCCCCCGCTCCACCCCATTGCAATGATGTCATAATCTGCTCGGCCTCGCTATCACGTGCTTGCATAGTTCGCTCACTTTGATCGGTGCATGCATATTTTTCGCATTCCAGCAAAGTCATGCGACATTAGATTATAAACAGATTTTAGATATTGTATTATGTCATGCCTCTGCATCATAATTATGAGCGTTGAACATTTCTAGCAAAACGAAATGGTAGTGTTCTCTTTTGATACGAGTTGCTACTTCGTATACACCTTTCTATACGATATGAACTTTCTCTCACTCTGCTGTTACCCTCTCTAATCGATAGATCTCGATTGGTATTTCCATGCACATTCCTCGGTAAGGAGGCGAGCTCCGTAAGACTATAGAAGAATAACTGTGATGACGACACGGATGGGTGGGTGGGCAGAAATCCAGGTCCCATGTAAACCGAGGGAATAAGTGCACGGTTCGATGATCTGCGCAACGCAAACCCGTATTTTCCCCCTTATACGTACAGCACCGCACACTTGTAATTCGACTCCCACAGAAGAGGACAGCGGATGAAACTCTTTCCTCAACCAAAACTTTAGAGGCGCCAATTCTCCGCTCCAGCTCAGCCCAACTGAGCATCTTTCGAAAGAGTACCGATTTCCTCAACTTCCTGTGGTATTTTCTATTTGACATCATAATTTCGTCTTTCCGGACAGAGATTCGCACTTAACCACAGACAACAAGTGATATTACTGGTCGAAGGGTAGATGATCTATTTTCTGCAACATAAAAAAGGTAACACAACATTTCTTTTTTTATGCGATCGAATTGCACACACTATAGCTTGCCAAATATGCGCGTTCGTATAAGGAAATTATATGATTATAATATGATAGTAAATAAGTCGAGAAATTAGTCTCACGATGTCACATTAATTAATTAGATTGCTCTCCTACGCTTTAATAATATATACTTAGCTATCATAATATTGCGTCTATTTATGTATTTATTTATTCTTAATTCCAAAGCACTTGCCGCCTACACGTTTTTGTGTTTAGAATGTAATGTTATCACAACCGCATAACAGCCGCATCAAAATAAATAGGCCTACATGCAGAAGTTTGTGAGTTTTAGCTCTGTTGGCACACACAAGTTTTCCGTCATGGAGGAAAAATTCCGACACGAAAAGAGAAAATCTGGCAATAAACAGTCATGAGTCAACATCGCCCGACTATGCATGAACGGCATCTTATTAGCAATCGTCCCCAGAACTATGGGGGAACTGTGGTCACTGACCCGTGCCTACTCTGCGAAGATGATTGTATGAAGATTTTTTAAATATTTTCTTTCACCTCTTTCACTCTTCTCAAACAATTAATAGACATTGAACCGAGTGCATTGCCGTGGGATTTTCGTAGATTAGATTTCCTATAATCAGTAATTAAGCATCAACTTAGCAATTTTTGGGTGCGAAAAGTGTATTGTGCAGTTGAAGTAATGTAGGACTATTCGCTAGTCTCTTTTTTGTGAAATAGAATGTGAGAACTAAAAATTTTGCCGCCATTTGGATTATGTCCTTTTTATTGCATAATTATTTAAATAACTGTGGAGTTGTTGTGATAATTGATACGCCCATTCTCAGCTCCAGCCCGTTGTAAGAGTGCCGTTTTACCCCCCGAAAATCTGAGGGTATTTTCTATTTTACATCATATTTTGGTTTTTCCGGAAAGAGATTTGCATATATTGATACAAATAAGTTAATGAGAAGGATTAAACAAAGAGGAGAAGAATTATAATAATTCAGAAACGACAAATTTTCGAGGGGATGGGTGGGGGGCTCACAAAAAGAGATTTTAATGTTTGGGGCTTAAATTGGGAAGGGACCAAAACACACCACAATTTAGGGGTGGGTACATTTTCTTGAGCACTTAAGATATGCCATACTGGGTCATAAAGTGGGCACAGTTAACACTCGACGAGACCACCAAATCAAGTGTTTTTAAATATATATTTACATTTTGAATCAACTGAACAGAGTGACATCTTGATCGAACCTTGCTGACAAAACACTACTGATGTTATGCTAGAAATGCGTAGGCCGATATGAAAATAAACCCTTATACACTGATTTGTTTTTGTTATTTCAAATGTTAGTTATAGTTTATATAGGAATTGAACACATTCAGGTGAACGATGGAATTGAATTAGCATATACCAGCATTTTCTCTCCAATTCTAGTAACGTTAGCCCTTTCCTGGTAATAACCGCACAAAATCTTCTGTGATTATCGTTTTAGAGGACCTATAAATTAATGTGTATGAAGTCCCATGAATATGCGATACGTATGAAATATGATAATATGATATAGAAAAAACGAGAAAGAGAAAGAGAAACAGGTATAAATATACCTTGATGTTTACGTAGCGGGTCATATATGGTTTGTGCAATGATGATGAGACATTCATGAATAAACATGTCTATGCACACACTATAGTACCCTGCCAAACTTGGCTTCCTATTGGTCCATTTACTTCGTGACGTATGGTTATGACGAAAACTATTATCCAATCACATTTTAAATGGGGCTTTTGAGGTACGTGTTACCAGGGGGTTATATACAAGGATAAGGGTGACTGAACATTGTAAAGAGTTTTGTGCTTTGTTATGCAAATTACTTAAATAACTTGTAGCCAAAGCTATATATGGAAGTTGTTCTTCATAAATTATCTGCATTGAAAGCATTGAATAAACAAAATCATTAATATAACTGATGAATAGACCTGTGTATTGTTATCCGAAAATGGGAAAATCGGGGAAAGGGTTTAAAGTTTTATGCTTACGATTCTTGCTCGTCGACATAATTCCGAGATACTATATTGGGATGTCATGAATCGACCAATCAAAGAAGTTTTGCCGAAATGACGTGTACTCATCGACCAATGGCATGGAGGGACTGGCGTTATGGGCGTGTCACGAAAGACCTGTTAATTCATACCCTGCCCAGGTTTAGAACTATCTTCTTTTGAATGAACAACAACATGACCCTGCCTGCACGTATACAGACACGTGTTTCTTTTTATGCAAATGAGATTTCATAGCTCGTCCAATCAAAAGTGACATTTACTTGGCACGCGTCTACTCAGCTGATGAACATTCTTTAGGAAAAGTAGCCGAGATAGTTTGGTGTAAGTTACTTAAGAACAACAATAACTTGTTCCTGTAATCTACTCGTTGCACCTGTTGTGGGCAACTCTCAGCCAATCACGTCGCCGGGTTTCCTGCACGCGCGCGTGACCTGACATTCGCACGTTCGTCGGCACAAGGTTAAATTTCCACCAGAGACCGCAATAAGTTATTTATTCATATAAACTGACCGATATTTAATTTCGGAAAGACTATCTACTTTTATCTCTTCTTACCTAGAGACATTAAAGATGTTTTTCCTCCAGAATGAAATAATATTTGGGATCACGCCAGACGAGAAGGTTTTCCGAGGGCCTGTTTCCTGATGTCGTAGGCTTTTTTTTTTATTGGTCTAGAATTATTGAAACCTTCTCGAATATCGTTTAGCAACGCCTAAGTTTCCCTGTACTTAGTGGACACTGGAAGACGGCAACTAATTCCAATCATCATTAAGCTGCTACTCGAGAGCAAATTCCTTCCAATTCTGTGGAGTGGATTGGTCTCCAAACCCTGGAATCTTAAAAGTGCCGTCATCCTCACGTTTTCAATTCACCTTTTCCCGTCTTATTGACTTGGATATGCGGTGACGACTTCAAGTGTTTCAGCGTCTACAACTTGGCGAATAGTTCGAAATGCAACAGCAAAGCTCTCTAGGTGCGTACCCGTTTTATTAAGTCGTATCTAAACTGGTTAATAAGTTCATTTACAGCCGGCTACGTTTATGCTCAATTATTCAAAAAGTTTTCCTAAACCTAAAAGATCTAAACTCATAACTAGATCAATGTAAACATATTTAGAAATAGAATTTCAATTTCAATGTTTAGATCTTAGTAAAATATATATTTGAAATGTAGGGTTCATGTTGTGCGGTGAATTTGTTAAAGTTGTGTAATTCAAAGCCGTTGTTTCAATTTGCACAGAAATTCAACAACTAATTTAGTCGCCTGGATTTGATTGTAGTAAATGAGGGACAATGCTTGTAAAGTATTTTCTGGTATGAACAGTCAATAATAAGGATTTTGCCTTAACTAGCGTGCAGGTGCATTGTGCAATATATTCATTGACTGCATTTTATACGAAGCACTCGAAAGTCTGTTGGAGAGGCCCTGGCCTTGTGTAGTTTTGGTTTCGATATCTGATCGAAGCACGAAGGTTTATTTTCAAGTTAATGATAATTATTGCAGAGTCGAATTTCACAGTGCCCATTATCATGATTATCATGATTATCTGATAGTTGACATCAGAGCAGGTGATGTCTGATGCTATACATATATGTGAACTAGGCCTTACTTATATTGTCTCTTGAGTCTCTAGTTTGGATATTTAATTTCAAACCTGCTGCTTACTGATAATTTCAGGTTTTTAATTGATAAATACCGCTTTATTGTAATTAACGGGTTTCATGTTTTAATGATGAATGTTGAGTTTATTTTTTCGTTTACTCATGTTGTTATTGTTCTTATTCAAGAATGGTAACTAGTTTTAACAAATGCAAACATGAAAATAGCTGCACATCTCGGGGCAATTGACCTTTTCTAGAGGTCAACTCTTAACTCACTCTTAATTCGAGTGCATATTTGCACCATATTTGGGGAGCACTCACTTCAAAGAGCTTCCGAGTGCGATAGAGGGTTTTATTTATTCATTTCTTTCTTTCTTTCTCTAGAGAGAGAGAGAGAAAAAAATTGCCCTTTGTTCTTGTAAAAAAGAAGATGGTAGATGCAGAATAGTTTGCAGGAGTTGATAATGATATCCTCCCCTTTAAGAAGTAATTTAGAAATGACTTTGTTTTGGAGTAGAAATTCACGCTCAAAACGAGTGGAAACAACTCTCAAAAGATTAATGCAAGCCACTGTTTTGGAGTTTTGCAGGAGTGATTACTAATAATGATTCCTAAATAGTGGATTTAGATTCGCCTTGCAGCTCATTCTGTACAGCTGCTCTCAGTAGTTCTGTTATCGTATTGCCCCCGAAACCTACGGCCGAATGTCTCCGCGAACGCCGTCAAAAAGTTCGTTCATCTAAAACACCTGTTTGGCAACTCGGCCAGTTTTGTAAATATATCATCCGTTTGCGCTTTTTGTAGACATGATGTATTTCAATTGTTAACGAAACTAGCAACGAGTTTCAGACGTTAATTGTCGGTAAATAAGTCGGAATAAAATTGTTGGTTCTGATTTATAACCAACGTTATCTTGTAGAGTTGAATAAGAGTTCAATATTAGAGTAAAACTTGGAGATATGAAATTATTAGAGACCGACTGGAAAAAAGTAGAGTACATTGTTGGAGGCGTGTATCTCCTGCGATGATAAACGTACCTCTTTTCACACAATTTCAACATGAAAAGTGCATTAGGATAAAACATTAGCTAGCCAAAAAACCTCAACGTAAACACAAACAAACCATGTAGATTTAAAGAAAAACACCACAAGCTGGCATGAATATTGATCTTACCATTAATGGCGATTGTTCAAAATTGTATTGGAATGTTTATGGCCTATATGAATACACAGATGCTGAACCGCATTGATTCGTGTTTAAACAAGTTAACAATGATGTTGACACTGAATTTCGATTTCATGTCTTCAATTTAGTTCGTTTATATACTTATAAGTTATATAGGTGCCGAGGCTGTAAATAACAATGCCCATGTGATTTTAGATGATACAACGAACGTGACGATAATGCGCAAATTGACAATTTAATTTGTTTATCATGTTAATGGAACCATACAAGTGTAATTACGCGAAACAAAGGGAACTATTTTTCTTTTCTTCAACATTATGACATATCTAACGTCAAAATATCAGACTATTTATTCGTCCTTTTGGCGATATACAAGAAGCACTTTTAGAGTAGACACCCATTTCGCATGTTGTCCCCTTTATCAGTTATTAGGCCTTTTCATTTGACTGTTTTTTCAATTATGTTATTACAATTGTATCAACAAATGTTTTGTTTCCATAAAACCCTTGTTAGTGACGTTCTGTAATGAGGGTTTTCTTGATGATAATGGCTCATGATTTATCGATAGGTCAACAGACTATTAGCAAATCTGCCATATTTTCATCATCTGATATTACCTGGTTCTTCAACCGGTAACTTACCCGGGGATATTTGCCCAGCTGTCCGTTGCTCTGTAAAGGACATACATGCATGGTGTCCCGGTTTCGATAACTATTTATAGCCTTTATTCTTGTTTAGTTGATATGGACCTATATATGGCAAAGATTATCACCTAATTTTTTTTCGAGGTTTGACCTTCGTATTACTTAGATAACTGTAATAATCAATAAACGTAACTAAAATATACCAACCTGTATTGATATCAGTATCAAATAAATAGGTATACTAACAAAACAGTTTCGATTATTTTGTCAAGGGCTATTTTTACAAACTGAACGCTTTGATGCATGGATAATGTATTTTGTCCGGAGATGATATTAATTGAAAATGTTTTTAAAACTTATCCCTATTTTCATAGATGTTATGTTTTGATTTCATTTTGATATAAATTATTGATCTTCATAGGCCTACCAACTAATGATGTTGAAACCGCAATTTTTCATTGAAAAGGGGCGTTTGAAAATAATGGACAAAGTAAACATTTCGGTGGTAAGATAAGGTACGAAAGCTATTTTTATACACCTTCGTCAGATGATGCTAAACGATTGTGATCTAAAACTTCTCACAGTTCAAATAAGTTCTTTTAAATATTATGGTATTACATAGCTACTAACAAATGTATAAAAGCTGTGAAATACAAGCCTTATATAATGACTTAACAACGATTTTATTTTAAAAAGAAAGATATGTGCCTGGTTACACGTTGTTTGCATACTTGGAACATGAAATGCATAGCAAACAAATATATTGTATATTAAACAAATTAATGAGTGCTCAAATCTAACGAAATATAACTCAAGTTACGGTTAAAATCAATATTTGTACAATTCATGCGTACTATTTCAAGTTCAAAATTTGAATTCACACTGAAATCTATATAATAATGTCTATTCACTGATCAATGAATATTTAGTTTCAAATGGCTCGAATCGACAGCACTGAAACGAATTTGAAGTAAGGGTTTTCAAAGTGCCGTGTTTTCTTTAATAATAGGTGTTTCCCCTCCAATTCTTCATATTGAAATGTGAGTTTCCCTTTTTTATAGGCGGGCATGGAACCATGACCTCATGAGCCCATCCATCTTCCTATTTATATAAACCATAAAGCATTATTCAGGTATTTTTATGGTATGGATGTGTTAGCAAAGAAAATAATATTAAGCTGGAAGAATTGTTGAATATACTTTAATTTTTAGCCTATGATATATTTCACTCAATCGTTGAGTAATTAATGTAAATATGTATTGAAATTATGGAAATAAAAACCTCGCTTGAGGATAAGAGAGAATAAAGAAGCATTGTTCAGGTTGAAGAAAAGAACGAGATTAAGGTAAATCTCTTGGAGAAATACTTTCTCAGCTGTTAATGATGTAATAATTAAACGGTCCTTATAAAGTGCTTTCAACCGAAGTCTCTAAGCGTTTTTTAATTAAAAACTTCACAATTGATACATAGGCCTATAACAACACAGCAATTTTCAGTAGGTTTCTGGTATAAACTTCTTCCACTGGTGTAAATATGAAATCACGAAGATCATTTAAATGACACTTAAATTAAAAGAAAACGAGAGAGCACATAAGAGTGGTCGCTTGTAAGGCGCACCTCATGCACCTTGTTCATGGAAACAATTACCAGCTCGCATAAGTTCCTTGGAAACTCTTGATTCTTTAAGTCTTACTTAAAGACAGTTCAGTTTTCGAGAGCATAAAGTATTATAATGTTACTATAAACACATTTTGTTCTATCCCGTCTTCTTCCAACTTCCTTAATTTCAGAATGCGCCTCGGAATAGTTTGAAAATGTCAAATAGACATTTCACAATCATCATGAAACTTCATGATGATATCACCGCAACGCTGATCGCCCCCAACTCTCCCGCGAGATAGCATTCCGATCGGCTGTGTAATCAGAACATATGTTAGGCGGGTCATTCGTCGTCGGATAAAAACTGGCATAATTTTAAATAAAATGTATTGAATCTCACTCAATTTACATGTTCCGTATTAACAATTGTACAAATTGTCCACATTGACTGGCTAATACATCCGAAGATTTGATTTAATTCATGAAATCATATTCGTACACATACTAAAGTCTTTATACTCGCAGGCCTACATTTCTCGTAAAATCCATTTTGATCAAATAACATACCTTTAAATTCTGCATTTTCGTTTTTAAGATGATGGGGCTTTTTCAGTTATTGCCCCCCCCCAAAAAAAAACAAAAAAAAACGTGAACTCCCCCCACCTCCTGTATTAAAAAACTGCCATACTCTCACAGCTTTCAGGAGGTGTCTGAAAACACACCTTCTCTTATTTGTTATAATATTCCTCTGTTTGTAATTAATGTAAGCTTCGTATGATAATGTTCTCTCTTTTTGTTATAAGTATTTCTTGTTTATGCGCTTTGTATATCTGATGAAAAGGCGCTTCATGAATGTAATATGATAATGAAAATCATAATAATGCTTTCACATGAACTATATTAAAGAAATTAAACACTATTCGTTTAAAGACATCGTTTAACAATGTTAAATCTGGGATACACGGCCCTCTGTGCTACCAGTGTCTGTGATATGGTATAATATTGAAGCCCTAACAAAAATTGCGCTTCAAAATGATCAAGAAGTGCCTCAAAAAAGTAAAAATCTTTGAGTGACCGGTTTTACCATACCCATTTTCCCTAGTAGACTGTAGTGTTTTGAAAACCGTTTGGCAAACGCAAAATTTGGTTTCGATTTCCAATCATAAATACCTTGATAATCAGACAGGCGATCGGCTTGTAAAAGTCGTTGAGTTCCTGACTGACCTAAAGGTTTATAATTATCATTGCAGCATGAGCTAAATCCAGGATTTTGTTTCAGAATCTGAGGCAAAGTTACCGGATCCCTTTAAAGAGAAATTATTTTTGAGAAAGTATTATAGATTGTCAAGGAACATCTTACAATGTTATTGCACTATGATAATTAATATTTTCAATGTGAACAAGTGACGAACGTGACACGGAAAAGTGATACATTAACAACCTGACTAGCATCCTGTAACTAAAGGTGTTTTTCACGAGATTACATACCCCCAACATTATTAAAAATATGTATATTGGAAAAAACCCGAAAAGATAAGAAAAAAGGAGAGAAAAGTTACATTAAATTAATTTGTTTATAAAGTATCTATTTCCCGAACTTACCCCGACATGCCTGATCTCGAACTGTGCACATGAGGACATACATCCTTTCCCATCTCGAGTGGGCTCTTCCTTCGTCCTCTTCGTTTGAAGTGTTCTTAATTTGAAGGTCGATAAAAAAACAATGATGGGTCATTGAGGGGCTAGTCATGAAAGGATGTTGCAGAAAAAACCATAACAAACACATACAAATCAATATTGCTTCAATGTCTGTGTTGTGATGATAAACGTGCTTATATTTTTTGCAATGGTGACTGACCCACACTTCTAAACTTGCAAATTCTGATGGGGGACCAAACAATAGTTGTTTTCCCCGGCGATAATAGTTCTGCGGGTGTTTCACGAAGACTAAGATCGACTTTAAGTTGGACTTAGCTATGGCGGGCCTTTCATGCCACTAGATGCTCTCACCATTGGTCTCTCAATTATGATCTTTAGATAATATTTTTTTCCTTCAATAATGAGCTATCAAAAAAGGTAAATTCTGCAGATTTGTGACCACGATTTGTACGTCCCTTGAGAAACCAATGCCAGGAATGGATAGAGGAACTAGTGGCATGAAAGGCCCGCCATAGTTAAGTTCAACTTAAATTCGATCTAAGTCTTCGTGAAACAGCCCCAGAAAACAACTATTGTTGAGTCACCCATCAGAATTTGCAAGTTTAGAAGTCCCAGGACTTTACGCGGGGTCTTAGTTCGTCAAAGTGATTGCGTTTGGGTCTTAAGTTAGAGGTAGGGTCGCAAATAGGTTTTAGGTACGGTTTAGGTATAGGGCAAGAGTTGCACAAATGGGTTGAGGGTTTGGGTTGGTTTAGGATTAGAGTTGCGATCAGATGATAGGTTAGGTTTAGAAAAAGGGTAAGGGTCGCAATTAAATGCGTTTAGGTCAGGTCTAGGTTTATGGCAAGGGTTGCATTTGGGTTTTAGGTTAGATTCGGGTTTAGGGTGAGGCCCAGGTAGAGTGATTGTTCGAGCGTTGATGTCAGGTCTTCGGATAGTATAGGAAATCGAATTCGGAGAAATTAACTACCCTGTTTGGAACTAGAAGGGCCTTACATCATATCATTCTATACAATGTTTACACCCTTCTGGCTCCAAACAGATGACAGCTGTGTTAATCTTTATTGACGGATAATGTAATTCCGTTTAATCTGGGGGTTGTTTCACAAAGATCCTAAGTCGAACTTAACTCTAAGTTAGAGCCATTTGTGGCCTTAAAATTAAATATATTCAAAAGCGAAATTCAAGTACTTTATACTTTTTATAAATTCCACATCAAGGACATGAAATCTCCTTGATACTAGATGATATTAATGATTTGAATCAACATTTAATGCCTTTTAAAATAACTTTTACAAAATATTTTCGTAGATGCCAACGGCTTTCCATAATTGTTAAGTCCAACTTAGAGATAAGTCCAAATAAGGATCTTTTTGAAACACTCCCCTGTTTTGTTATCTGTTGTAGGTCATTGATATGTACTCACTAAAACCAACAGCATATACACCTCTTGCGAAATAAATTACTTAATATGTTGCAATCGATTAGATTCTGTACATTTTCAACTAATCACCTTTGCTTATCTGACGCATTTGCATGCCTTGTAAATAAATCCGGGACACAAATCAGTTCGTCAGGTTTTTGGCACAGGTGAACGTCACGTGACCCCGTCCGTCTTTGAAACGAGGTAAATAATAGCTTTGTGCAATTTGTCTCGTAAAAGATATCAATATTTGTTCACACAAAGTAAGACAAGACAAGTCCTTTGAAACCTCAAGAGGGATTTGTTGATCCTGTCACAGCCCACGGGGTCGATGAAGATATATATGAAGACTTTAATTCCACAAGGAGCTAAATCCACTTTAATGAAAATTGAGTTATTGATATCAGAACATTGTTCACCTTAAGTACCCGTCTTTCAACAAAAGTATTTACCTAAATTTTGGGAGCAATTATAAACGCCTGTACAAAATCTGGTAAACAAATCCTCTTTCCTCTGAAGTTACATAAATGGATTTAGCTCCTTTTGGAATCAAACTCTTCATATGTATATGTAGGTACACAGGTTTACACCTTAAATAGTTCGCTTATCAGTCTGGGAGATCTGTTGATACGCTACAAACATTTCAAGAGGGGGGTATACCCGAAATCCATTCTTTTGTTGAAATTCATAGAGACAAGCATTCCAAGTGCCTTCTCGTGATAACAGGTTGCGTCATAGACAAATATCAAATATATATCAAGTCCGTGAACAGGGGAAAAATCCAGATATTTGTAACAGGGAAATGAATATATTTCTTTTGAACTGTCATTTACGTAAAGATAGATGTTATGAAGTTATAAACATTCATCTAATATGGGAACGGGTACGTATTATTTTATCACGTCTATTTTTCCTTTCGTCTATAATATTACCGACATTTACAATTACTGTAAGCATGGTTAAAGTCCGTAAAAAGGGGAAACCTTTTTCCCAAGAGAGAATGCTTGTTTGTTCCATTAAGATATTTGGGATATTGTCTAATTTATCTTCTGTTGCAAATATGCCATTGTAAGAGCTGCTTAAAAGGTATTTTTGTGTGCCTGTGTGTGCTTGGTGCGGTTACGCGAGCGTGCGTTTGTGGCAAAAAAGGGGGGAGAGGAGCTGTTGTCCCAGATTTGTTAATTACCAGGGGCATAATAATTACTCGAGTAAAATATAAGTAATCTAGTTGTTCACACCCTTCGTTCGGGACCATAGATGAGGTAATTTCAGAGGACTTTTTCGGGGAATTCCCTAAGGCTGAACCCGTTGACCCACATCAAACGAGGAAACGAATATTTCTCTTTTTAAGTGATCTTCTGTATATTGTACCAGGTTAGATCACATATGAAAAAACAAATGCACTTTGATCTTGTTCATTCTTTTCATATTTAGTTTCATAAGTACATATTGTCCTCTTGGCCGAAAATCTTGTCGAGACATGATTATTGCGATATATATGCTCCACAATAGAGTTCACTTTTTTGCTTGATGTAGACAAAAAATAAAATAATGAATCAAAGAGGCACGTATTGCCTTGAAGCCAATAATGTAATTAAACATGTCGTTCTAATTTTCGAGGGAAAAAATATGATGCATAAATACATACACACCCACGCATGTACATATACGCACATTAATAATCATTTGACGAATTGTGATAGCTTATTTGACTTCTTTTTATATTTGTGTGCCATAGGTGATTTGAAGATTTCGGGAGAAATCGCCTCCAGTTTCGTCTTTGATTTTAACCGTCACCACCCCGTCATATATTTTCCTTATGTTCAGATGCTACTGAATATGTATCAATCAAGCTATTTTCCTTATTGAATTGTGCATTTTAGGAGAACAAACGTATTAATACGTTGAAACATGCATTTTTGTAATCAAGGGGTGTTATGACTCTTCACTTATTTAACTGTTTTTATGGTTTAACATCTTAGAGGCGAACAAAATAGTTTGTTGGTAAAGTCAATTGAATTTCATTTCGTTTATCTGTGTTTGGCATGCTTTGGCTTTTGCCTCATCGGACGAATCTCGAACAGGCAGGTTGTCAAGAAAATACATTTCCTAGGAGTCCTAGTTTATTTTTTATAATATTTTTATTTTATTTATTTAATCACGGTTAAAAAGCCTGCTTTCAGCTAGAAGCTGCTTTTCAACAAGGCCGTAAACAACAATTGAACTCATCAAGCAAACGAATACTACAATTATATACTTAGGAAAGCACAAATATTATCATAACTACATAATATAAAGATGAAAACAAACGGAATTATTTAAACATTACTTATGTATATTGTAAAGTAACATAACCTCTCCAAGAGACTTTTAATGATGCCAGTGTCATATTCATGTAATCTAGAATAAGCCACTTTGGGAATACTATCTGCGCATGGACAAAAATAAAATTTCAATTCGTACACAACTGTACAACCCATTGACACGACTGCCGGATATGTGTTCATGAAAGTTAGGTTATCATTATTCATTTATACACCGGCGGTACACTGTATGATTCACAGACGGAAGTATTATTTACAAGGGGGCAAATCAAAGGTTTTCATGAAGCCCCTCCATCACTTTGGCGGTGGTTATTTCTAAATGCACAAGGTGAGACGTCTCCATGAGTAAAATGTCCGTGGATATTTGAGGGTCATTTGTAAAAGTCCCGAAGTGGCTTATTATGTTAGATTTAATCGGTATTGTTACGGCACATTAGCACATCCCTGGTGATTAGTAATCCGTGTCTCACGGTGGATTTTCTGTTATAAGATAGAATAACAAGAATGACAATGATTCCCGGATTAAATGATTGATTGTTTCTTAAATTGTTATGGCAGCTTTCAACAAAAGATTTATTCATCCGCTCATTATTCTATTTTTAACTGCAATTTTTAAAATTGTTATCATAAAATAAAAAATAAACACCTTTTTTTTGTTATAGCTTCTTGTCAAAGGGGGGGGGGGGGGGGGGGGGGTGTGGTGGGCTGCGGTTAATTTGAAGTTCGTTAATATGTATGAAAGAAACCCAAATATATATATAGAGAGAGGAATGTATTTAGCGGACCTATATAGAGAGCTATAGTTTTGTCCCGTGTTTTGTAACGGTTAACATCGGCTGGTAGTGCGTTATAAAATGTATATGTCCTAAACTGAATTAATGTCTGTTCGTTTGATATTGTTCGATCATGATATAATGATTTTTTTTCTTTCCAATCAGTTAATAAACAGACGTGATGTTGAATTTGTTTTAGTTGATGTTTTAAGTTTGTTACTAAACAGAATTGCAAAGCACTTTACAAATATCATATCAAGTAAAGTAATCGAAATATTATTGAATATAATAACATAAAAATAGAAATATGGAAACCACAAAAAATAGTATATATCTGATTTGCTATTTTCGTGGTTTTTATAGTTCTATTATTCAATCATAATATTCAATAACATTTCATATTGAAATCAATGATTCATTGATGATATACGTGGTTTTGACAATACCCCATATAGGGTGGTTCGCGCCCTTTTAGTGGTCAACTTTAAAGGGATCCGGTAACTTTGTCTCAGATTCTGAAACAAAATTCTAGATTTAGCTCATGATGCAATGATAATTATAAACCTTTAGGTCAGTCAGGAACCCCATTACTTTTACAAGCCGATCGCCTGTCTGATTATCAAGATATTTATGATTGGAATTACAAATTTTGAAAACCGTTCGCCTGACGGTTTTCATAACACTACAGGCTATTGGGAAAAACGAGTATGGTAAAACCGGTCACTCAAAGATTTTTACTTTTTGAGGCACTTCTTGATCATTTTGAAGCGCGATTTTTTTAGGGCTTCAATATTACACCATTTCACAGACACTGATGACACGTAGGGCCGTGTATCTCAGATTAAACATTGTTAAACGATCCCTTTAAACTCTGTACATATATTTACGTCTCGGATTATGTTTTCATGTTTTTCGTTTTTTAAGGCAGGTGCGGTTTATTATTAGACCTCTCATTACGTCAGCTGGATTTTAGGTCGAGTAAAAAGAGAGGAAAACGGAAACTCGTTAGTGCGCTGATAAGATAATTATATATCGGAGCAAAGTTTCGATGTATCATTAAGTGTTGCATGTACTTTGCTTCGTATACATAATTATACACATTCCATATTTTTGGTAACGGGGTTTGCCATTGATAGGCTTGCGGCCTTACCAAATCCCACCATATTTGAATTTGTTGCGTTTATACTTGTTATTTTCTTTTTCAATGAATAATGTTATTGTTATTGTGATTGTTCTTTTTATTGAAAAATGATGTGAAAATAATGGGAATTGAATTGAGTTGAATTGAAAATACTATTTTAGGATAAGAGATGATCGTAAGGTGTTCTTAGCAAGCATCGATGACGAAAATACACCATTTTCATACATAGCATGCTTGATCCAGGGAGGATGGGGGATGTCCGTTCTGACAAAGGGCGCAATTGTGGTCAAATACCAAACCAGAGATAAATGGCATCTGAAATATACAACATAATTGTCGATTTGTTTCTGCTCTCCCCCCCCCCCTTTAATAGTAAATATTCATGTAATCTTACAATCTTAGCAGGAGGATTAACGTTAGAGCCTTGTGAAGCAATAATTAGATCTCGTCACCGGCTGCTTGTGGTCACTGTCTATGACGGCAGGTGGGCGGGACGTTGTTCTTTTATTTAGAAAAGTCTCGTCCCCAGCCAGTTTTAGACACCAGCGAGGTCTTTAAATCAACTATAAATTTTATATCTAGACTCTGTTTTGAGAGAAATTAAAAGGGGAAAATAAATAATGCCCTTTTACGGTTACCTTAAGCCGGTCGTTAACAGTGAAAGGAAAAGAAAAAAAAAAGAAGAGGAATAGTTCAAAAGTTAATTAATTCGTTTTCTTAAAAAAGAAACTCCTTATATACTGTAATGTTTATAATGGTATCAAAAGCCATTTGGTGGGGTACAAGCTGTTGAAGCTTAAAGTATGCACGGGGTTTATTTATTACGTTCGTTTATTACGTTTTTTTTCTTTTAAAATATTATATATAGCCGTTTGAGCCTGGGGCTAAAGTATCATTAGTTACACATTATCTGAATCCGTTAATTATGAGGTCAAGTTATATCGTCTGGAGTTACTGTTTTATTTTCGGTGTTGGTTTTTTTTTTTTTTTTTTTTTTTTTGTCACAGTAAGAAGACTGTATTAATACTTTGTGTAAAAGGCTGCCACGCCATGATTTAGAATAAGTGATGGGAGGGGTTTCGAACATGACAGCATATATTATGCTTATGTGTATGAATGTGGTTGATAGTGTTGAAGGGTGGGGTGATGGTATGTGTGGTATGTTTTCCGGTTCCGATGTCTGCCTGTACTTGTTTAATTTGCAATCTAACTTGAAAGTGTTTGTTTTTCCTAGAGTTGGAAATGCATCAAGCTTCCCATTTACTGTGAAACTGTCACCACTATGTACATTTCTAAAGGTTCTTTGTTACAGGTATAGATTCATAGTTCTTGATGTCGGTTAATTTAAAATTACTCTCAATTAATGTCAGAGGACTGAGAGATAGAGTCAAAAGAAAGAAGATTTTTCAGTGGTGCAAAATGTCGGCAAATATGATATTCTTGCAGGAAACCTTTAGCACAGAAGACATTGAATACAGTTGGAAGGGTGATTGGGAAGGCTCAATGTTTTTTAGCCACGGGAGTAACCACAGTAGGGGGGTTATTGTAATGTTTAAACCAGGTATTACTTTTGTGGTGGAAAAAACCTTAATTGACGAAGGGGGAAGATACGTCATCATTAAAGGCAAATGTCAAGGCGAAAAGCTAATATTAGGAAGCGTGTACTTTCCCACAAGGAATAAAGAAAACGCCCAATGTGATTTTCTGTCTGATCTAAATAAAATAATTTGTTCTGTATTTAGTCAAGAATATTCCTTGATAATTGGAGGAGACTTCAATGTTATTATGAATCATAATTTGGATTACATGGGTGCAAGTAATATTTCGAAAAGCAAATATAGGGACTCATTATTAGACTTTCTTGATAAGCTTGATTTAATTGATGTGTGGCGTAAGCGTCATCCTAATAAGAAAGAATTCACTTTCAGACAGAAGCAGCCATTAGTTCAGAGTAGATTGGATTATATCTTCATTTCTTCGAAAGTAGACAAGTTGATAAGAAAGTCTGAAATTTTGCCTTCTATTACACCTGACCATGCTGGAGTTAGAATAGAATTTAACAATTTAGTCGATAGTTTTGTTTATGGGAAATCGTATTGGAAGTTTAATAGTAGTCTATGTAATGAAAAAGATTTTGTAGATGGGGTAAAAAAGAAGATTTCTGAAATAGAGGAAACTTGGCGGAATCAAATAACGAGCAAAATTAAATTTTGGGATTTTATGAAAATGAAATTAAGAGAATATATAATGAAATTCTCCCGTGAAAGAGCAAAACTCAGAAGAGTCCACACTGAAAAATTGGAAAAAGAAATTAAAGACCTGGAATATCGATTGACGATCAATATTGATTGTCATAAAAGTATTCAGGATGAAATTGACATGAAAAAAATGGAATTAGAGAAGCTTTTCGACTATTCACGTCAAGGGTTAAAAGTCCGTTCAAGGACAGAATGGTCTGAAGAAGGAGAAAAAAATTCAAAGTTTTTTGAACAATTACTAAAGTCAAATAAAAGGAAAAGTGTGATTAAGGAGATATATAATGAAAATAAGGAAACTGTGAGGGATGGCAAAGGGATTTTGAAGATTATCAGGGAGTTTTACGAGAATTTATATGCATGTAAAAATGGTGAAATTACAGAGGATATTGAAAATATGTTCTTAAATGAATTACCCAAATTAAGTAAAGAAAATAAAGAGTATTGTGAAGGCAAGATAACAATGGCAGAATGCTATCAGGCAGTAAAGGAAATGAAATGGAACAAATCACCAGGCAATGACGGCTTCTCGACTGAGTTTTATTTCACGTTCTGGCCAATTTTAGGGAAAACAATAGTGGAGGCTTTTAATGAAAGTTTTGAAACAAAAATGTTATCAAACTCACAGAGACAGGGGGTAATTACACTAATTGAGAAAGAAGGCAAAGACCCTTTGTACATGAAAAACTATAGGCCAATTACTCTCTTAAATGTAGATTATAAAATATTGTCGAAAGTATTAGCTACAAGGGTAAAGGAGGTATTGGAGGATATTATTCATTACGATCAGGTGGGCTATGTTAAAGATCGGAATATTGGGGAAGCGGTTCGGTTAATTGATGATACATTCTTTCAGTCCTTGTATCAGCCTGTAGGCTTTTTAATTGCCGTAGATTTTGAAAAGGCATTCGATTGCATTTCCCATAAACTTTTATTTAAAGCTTTGGAACAGTTTGGGTTTGGTAAAGTTTTGTGTTCTTGGGTTAAAACCCTCTACACTAATGTTAGCAGTTGCGTGATGAACGGGGGACACTCAACAGGATATTTTGGAATTAATAGAGGGGTAAGACAAGGTGACCCCCTATCTCCATATTTATTTGTAATAGTTATCGAATTACTAGCTCGTTATATTAGGAAAGATGAGAGCATTAAAGGGGTAGGATTCGGGAATAAAGAAATAAAGCAAGTTTTGTATGCCGATGATATTACATTGTTTTTAAAAGATATGGATTCAATTAATAAAGTGAAGAAAGTTTTCAAAAACTTTGAAAAATTAAGTGGGTTGAAGATAAATATGGATAAGACAAATTTTATGTGGTTAGGAGAGGAAAGTGATAGGCCGGGTTTACCTTTTTTTGGACATAGAGTACAACATATAAAGATCCTAGGGGTATATTTCGCACGTCATTCCAAAATAAAAGATGATTTGAACTATAAGGAAATTTTGAGCAAAATCAAAAGACTAATCGGTTGGTGGAAGCAACGAGATTTAACGATGTTTGGCAAAATTAAATTGTTGAAGATATATGTATTTTCAAAACTAAATTATGTTTCGTCTCTTATGACAGTCCCACAAAACATTTTTGAAGAAATCGAAAAGATTTCTTTTAATTTTATTTGGGGAGGGAGAGACAGAATAAAACGGAAAATATTATATCAAGATTACTGCGCTGGGGGACTCAGAGTAACGAATTTTAAGATATTTATCAAGACTCAGAGAATAATGTGGATCAAACGGTTGCTCTATGGAGAAAAGTATTCAGGTTGGAAAGTAACCTTTGACCACTTTTTCAGATCACTGGGGGGTCGAATTATATTTCTTTGTAATTATGATATAAATAAAATGGACTTGAAGGGTATACCATCTTTTTATAAAGACATGTTGAAGGCATGGCAAGAATTAGATAAATGCAGACACTTTGGAGAAAATAAGAATAATCCGATTATATTTAGCAATAAGTGTATATGTCTCAGCAATAAAACATTTTTTGATGTCGAACTATTTCAGAAAGGTATACTTCAAGCATCAGATATAATTGTC
Source organism: Strongylocentrotus droebachiensis (assembly GCA_035222895.1). Taxonomy (NCBI): domain Eukaryota; kingdom Metazoa; phylum Echinodermata; class Echinoidea; order Camarodonta; family Strongylocentrotidae; genus Strongylocentrotus; species Strongylocentrotus droebachiensis. The sequence continues at coordinate 170,257 of JAVYIG010001648.1, read as the reverse complement.
AGAGGTCATTTAAAACCGATCTTACATTTTTTAAATTTGGGTTTTGAAACTAAAAGCTTGCTTAGAATTCAAAAGATCTTTTCAGCAATTAGAAACGATTGGATACAAAGTGATTTTATGGAAGTGGACACTGAAAATTTTGAAATAGAATTGATGATATTTGGACGTTTACAGAAACTATGTGATATAAAATCTAGGCGGTTATATGATTACTTCACTGAAGACCTTCAAAAAGAGTATACATTACATGTTACAGATGGCAACTGTCAATTTGATCTAGGAATGACGGAGTTGAAAGAAACATTCACAAGGATGAAATATGCAATGCTTTGTAATAAACATAGAGAGTTTCAATACAAACAATTACAAGGGGCTGTATATACGAAAAGAGAGCTCTTTAAATTTGGTTTTGAGTCGGACCATTTTTGTTCCTTTTGTAGACTAGAAGTAGAGACATACCAACATTTATTTTTAGATTGTCTTAAAGTTAAAAGATTATGGCAGGAGGTAATTCAAAAGTTACATTTAATCGAAATTGACATTGATGATTGGAAACCCATTTTTATGGGAATATCCGGCAATACTGCGAGAATATTTGTAATAAATTGTATCATATTTTTAGTAAAGTATATCATTTTTATTTCTAGAAAAGAAGGAACTTTGCCATCTGTACAGAAAACAGTACATATGCTTAAAAATTACAGAGACGAGGAATACAAAATGGCCTTCAAAAAGGGGAAACTGGGGATGCACTTACAGAAATGGGAACAAATCGATGCATTTTTACTTTAATGGATGTGGGTATTATTATTATTTATTAGTATTATTAATTCTCTCTCGTGTACAGGTGGACAAACCGGAACAGGTTGCATGCAGTGTGTGTGTCGGCGTGAAGGGGGTATGATGAGATGGGTGGGCAAAAGGGGGGGGGGGGGTTAAGAGTTTGTGTGGTGTGAGTTGAGGGAACAGGTTGCATGCAGTGTGTGTTTGTATGTGTGTTTATGTGTGTGAAAGGTGGTGTGGGTGGGCTAGAGGGGAGGGGGGGTGTGAGAGTGTTGTGATAGGATGGTAATATGTAACTTTAAACCTTCCTCTACTGTTATTTTGATTATACACTGTTACATGCAAGACTTTTTTTTCCTTTTTTTTTCTCTATGTTCATTGATTGATGTAACTTATGAAATGTCTTGTATCAAAGATCTTGTTTTATATTGCTTATCTTGATAATTTCTTGTTATGTGAATTTCTTGTTATGTGAAATTATGAGGAAGGAAATAAAATATCATTTAAAACAAAAAAAATCTACACTTTAAACCTTCCTCTACTGTTATTTTGATTATACACTGTTACATGCAAGAATTTTTTAAATTTTTTTTCTATGTTCATTGATTGATGTAACTTATGAAGTGTCTTGTATCAAAGATCTTGTTTTATATTGCTTATGTTGATAATTTCTTGTTATGTGAATTTCTTGTTATGTGAAATTATGAGGAAGGAAATAAAATATCATTCAAAAAAAAAAAAAAAAAAACCATTAAAGTTGTATGTATATTTTGAGGACGGGTACCGGCCATTACCCACATGCCTATATATATTCCAAGTGCAAAGTAATTGGCTGGACAGTTGGTTTATTATTTATATTAGCTACAGATTTTAACGGTTGTTAAATTCATTATATTTTACATGTAATTGTTATTTGTTTTACATTTTATTAGAGCCTAACTTTTTATATTTGATTAATTGGGCAGCCGCATACAAGGACCTCCTCCTTTCTGGCTGCTACCAGCATTAGCAATTTCCTTTGTATTATTCATATTTGTAAATTGATTCTGTGTATTTCTGTGTTTATCTATTTTAGTAATTGTAATTGTGTGAAACTTTGTATACTGCTTTTGTTTTACCCTGTATGTTTTTTTATTGCTTGGCAAAATAAATTGAATTGAATTGAATTGAATTTAGAAAAGAGTTAATATATGGCACATCCAAATATAATTACTTGTGTGACAAGTTTGATGTCCAAGCCCCAACACCTTCTTCAAACGTGTGAGGTGAATATTAGAGACGGCTTAGCTAAAAATCACGCTCTGCTAAAAAATGTCCTTATATTTACTATTTATCCTGCCACACCGCCCCAGACCGACTCCAAACCGACCGATTCTCGGCTATTTGAGGTAATGTTATGTTGGTTCGGTCAGTTGTCGGTCCCGATGTAGGGCTAGCTTGCCGGTGTGGCCGGGGTACTTATGCTGACATTATAGTCTGTGTGATATCTTTGTATTCTGAAATCAAGGTCTTCGATCAAGGCTATAGACGGTAAAGTAAATAAATAAATGAGGACAGAAACCTAAATATATTTCCATATTGATGACATCATTGTCAATTAACCTGTTTACCTTGCATGCGGCTTCACGCTCTCTTTCTCTTTTCTTGTTTTGTTGACAGATTTCAGCTGCGCGGTGAGGGCGCGACAAAGTAGCCTCATCCAGCAGAACAATCGCCACACCCTTGACCATCCTACAAGGTCACATCCCCAGCAGGTCAAACTCAACAACAACCCGCAGCACGGCCCATCACTTTTCCCGGAGGCGTCCTCAAGCTCGCAACCCTACCCACTGCAGCCTCCTCCCGTACGGCAACGCACGATCCTGCCGCAGAACCTTCAGGTTGCTCTCAGCGCGGCAGTGCTCTATCAACAGCAGCAGCAGCAACAACCGTACCTCCAGCAAGCACCCTCGACGTCGGTCCGACACCAGGCACATAGCATGTTGGGGAATGAAGGACACGTGATGGACCTGTCACCCTCGTCGGTGACCTCCCTTGCGAGCGAGTTGTCGGAGTATTCACATGATTCTTGCAGTAAAGAATTCACCACATTGACCACTCCTCTGGGACCTGTAAGTTTCAATAAGTTGATCTTTTTGCTCGTCTCTAACCTATTGCCTCCAAAGACAGGATGATTCCTCTGTTAATCCCATGGGAATGGTATAATTACAACGTCTTAAAAGTTGCCCTGGCACCGCTACCCCCTCTTGTGCCCTTTAGCGTACTAACTTTTGATCCTTGTGTACGAGGCGTTCTTTCGATTGCGCAAGCACCTGCGCTAGTCAAGCGTAAGAAGGAATATCAGTCCATAATTTGTGTGTGTACTATTGATTTAACGTTCACTTCTTGTATGATGTATCTATATGCTACGGTCACAAAGGTTCGTACGAACGATAATTTCGTACGAATCTCCCTGTTTTTCCATTGTCTTCCCGAATTTCCATGGTCTGAAAAACGTTCGTACGGCGTTCGTAACAGTTCGTAATGACATTTGTGACCGAGGCTTTAAACGTCACTCCAAAACAATCATTATGACGTCATTCGCATGTAATGTTGTGCTGTTAATCTTTCGTACATAAAGGATACGAAGCAAACTTAAGGTGTTACAGCTAAAGGGATTTTAAAGATATATTTCACAGTTTCAGTTTTATTTTTCATTTCCAACAAAACAGTTATATTGACAAGATATCAGATATACAATTCAATATTCAATAAGTGCATTAGAAAACCATTTTAGTATTCATATTCATATTCATATTTATTTCATTTCCAACAGAAAGGTAAACAAAGATATTACATTTTATTTCATACATAATTACATTTTTTCGAAAAAAATATACCAATAAACTTTGCACATAATAAAAAGTATTGAAATACTGTGGAAGAAACGCAGTAATCACTGTATGACTGGATATAAATGAAATACTCTTAAACGCATTGAATCCTTGAGATATCACAGTGGTTATTGGTTTAACAAATGTGTTTTTAATGATAATATCTGTCAGTTTATGTATGAATGTTTTTCAAGTGACACTTCAGTCCAGAAATCAATTTTATGAAGGGAAATGCATGTTCCGGATTCTGTTTTCTTATACAGGACGTACCGACATTAGACTGGGTGATCTATAAGATGATGGAGAGAGAAAAAACGCAGCAACTTCACAGGGAAAAGATCGAGACGTGTCATCTCTATGAGCTACCTATAGGTAAGGGTCAAAGGTTACGACAATGATAAGAGGAGCAGTAACGAAGATGATAACAATAATGTGAATAACTATGATAACAAAAACACTAATATCGATGGTGATAATGAGCATCATAATAATAACAATAATGGTAATGATAACACTATAATGATAATGATAATAATAATATGTATTAATGATAATAATATTGATACAACTACAACCACTACTAACAACAACAATAATATTATTAGTAATAATATTTATAATAATTGTAATGAAAGTAATAAGAACCAAGGTAATTTCATATCAATACATTCTTTGGAAGCAGAAAACAGATTCTCAACCTGTATCAAAATATTCCTTCTAAAATGGCGTATCTTACCGTTTCAGCTCATGAGCTCATTGTTGCCTATCCATTATGACGTCATTTTATTTCCCCCGCTTAGATCCCTGGAAGTGGACCTCGACGGAAGTGACGAAATGGGCCACGTGGTTCATGCGCAAGACCAATCCAACTTCTGCGCAGGACGTCACGACTACGTTTGAAAATAGTCCAATCACAGGCGAGTCACTGGCCCACATCTCAGAGACAGAACTCAGGCAGTACTTTGGCGAGTTTAGCTCCCAGGCTCACGAGTGTCTGAGGCTATGGCTCGAAGGTGAGTTTCATCTTGTCAATAAGAGCAGGGCCCCGTTTCACAAAACTTGTCATCAGTGACAAATGTTATTAGCTACTGAAATCCTTGCTTCTGATTGGTTATCAGCAGATTTGTCACTGATACTTGTCATTTGTCAATGAAAAAAGGCTTTGTGAAACGCCCCCAGATTGAGAGCCAGAATTAGGGCGTTAAGATACAGTCGAACCTGTCTATGAAGACCATGCACCCAATGGCCACTGAAGAGAGGTGGCCTTTCTTGATAGGTTCTACATGCAATCTCTTTTTTGTCTAGAAGGAGACAAAATACATGGCCACTATAGACAGGTGATCTTTATAGAGAGGTGGCCACTAAGACAGGTTTGACTGTATATCATTTGATGCAGTTGTCATAGGTACATGTAATACGTTTTATACCGACTTCTCAAAGGTCCATGACCGAAGTCTTCCGTCTATGAACTTCCGGTGTGACTGACCTTTGGCTTCGTAGGCCTCCGTCTTTTGAACCACTGATAATTGGGACTTTTAGATTTGTACGTCGTCAAAGTGGACTGCTACATGTGACATCATTTTTAAGGCAATGTGACGTACCAGTCCACTATGTCGGTGTGCAAATCTAAAAGACCATAAAAAAAAAATATTAACAAGTTTTATACCGACTTATCAAAGGTCCATGACCGAAATCTTCCGTCTATGAACTTCCGGTGTGGTTGACCATTGGACCTCGTAGACCGTCCGTCTTTCAAACCACTGATTTGTATCCATATCAGTGTGGTCAATTGTAAAATTTACATAAAGAGTCAATATTTCTATTCACTTCCCTGGTCATATTTGCCCCATCAGAGTGAGCTTTCATTGAGTTCTGCGCGAGAAGACGAATTGAGAGGACAAAAATTGATCATAATTCTCTTTCATGAACGCAATGATAGTTAAAACTTTTGGACGTTTGTCTACAATTGCAAGGCTAAACCAAAAATAAAAAGGGGAACAAAATATAAATGCATTATGTTGACAAAAGTCAAAACATTGCGCCACCAATTTAGCACACATATTCTTAAAAGTCCACGACCTTGCTTGCCAATTCTACTACTATCGTGCCAAATATGGGCGTTATATTAGACAATTTTGGACAGAGGAAAAATGTTCAAGGTCGAATCTGAAAGAGGGAAAAGACACGGAAGGTGTTTAAAAATATAAGCCAAGTTTGAAGAGTATATCCGCGTCGAAAATAAGCTGAACTAGGACGTTGAAGCGTAAATAAATGAGACGCATCCGTCATTTTCTCGTGACTAGTAGGTTCGAGAAAAAAAATCAATGTCATAATTAAAAATCTTTTGCCAAGAAATAAAATATGATAAATACATCATTACCAGACAGGAATGTTCGTATAAAAAACCCTCTCGATCTCAATCAAATGTAGTTTATGACGAATTTACGGAATAGATCGAAAGCTAAGCCTATACAATTATTCCTGTTATTCCAAGTCATCGTCAAATCGGTCGTACAAAGGGAGGCTTTTTTGTTGTTGCAGTTTTAGAAATGGTGTAGTTTCATGGTAATTATGAGTACATGTATCTAGTTTTTAAATTAATAAATAGATGATTGGTACCACAAAATCGAAGATTAGCAACAAAACAAATACAGACATAATAAAGTTTTTCGTCTTGCCCTCATCAGAGTATTAATCGCAAGAAAGAACAGAAAGCCGAAATCAGACAATATAACCAGAAGTCAAAAGAACAAAGCACTTTCCCCTAGATTAGAAAATTTGATTAAGTAATTCAAATTACGTGATGTTAGATATAGGGCCAGCCATAATGTGTATTCCTCCCAGGGGCGTACGCAGGGGGGGGGGGGGGTTTGGGGGTTTAAACCCCCCTTTGGTATTTTTATGTGTGTAAACCCCCCTAAAAAAAACTAAAACTACTTTGGTTTTTTTTTTTTTTTTTAATTATTTTTTTAATTATTAAAAAAAAAAAAAAAAAAAAAAAAAATTATACCCACGGCTAACCTACAAAAGGTGACCTTACCCCCCCCAACGAAGAAAAATGTCAAATTTTGAAATTTCGAGACCGCTTACCCCCCCCCCCCCCCCCCCCCCATGAGCGACTTTTCGGCCGGCGCGATTTTCAAATTTTCGGGAGCAAAATATTTTAAAACCCCCCCTTGAAAAATTCCTGCGTACGCCCCTGATTCCTCCTAGCAGTAAGTAATGTATGCAGTTCGCAATGTGACTATGTAGATATAATAACAGGTGAATTAAATATTTTGTATCGGTGCCCACCACGCAGACATAATGCATTCATTTCGGTTACATTAATAACATGGCCCATTACTTATTACTCTTGTTCATGGTTGTCTTTTGGATGCAGGTATGTCACCGCGAGGTTACGACATTCAAAGACATCTACTAGATCTTGAGAGGTCCAAACAAACAATGCTCGAACAGTTGATTGACGTCATGGTAAATATTAAAATCATAATATTTTGAGCATACGATATCCGATGGTACATAGAAATCTTTCTTGTTCATTACATTTGTTTGCTATTTGTACTACATGCAATCTTTCTAAATGGTATTGGAAGTAAAAAGAAAAAGAGAACACAAGAAACAACAGCCTATTCATTGACGTTTTCTAGTGCAGAGGTTACTGAAAATTTATGATAACAATAATGTAAATGATAATAATGATTATGATAATGATCATAACGATATGATAATAACAACAACTATAATGATAATAACAATAATAATAATAATAGTAATATGAATGATAATAATATCAATAATAATATCAATCATAATATCAATAATAATTATTTCAGTAATAATTATTTCAATAATAATTATTTCAATAATAATGATATTATTAATAATAATGATAATATTATTATCAATAGTGATAACATTATTATCAATATTGTAAGTTATTATGATTATGACTATAAACATGATTATTACAAAAATAATCATTATTATAATATGATAATGATACTACTTTATAGTGGCGGGATCTACCAGAACATTTGTTCATGGTGATTTTTATTGCATAACATGTAAATAAGGTCCAAGCTCCACATCAATAGCATTATTGTAATCGCTTTATGTTTATTTTGAACCGTTTACAAATAGAACCACAACGACTCCATCAGCCCTGCATCGGAGGTCGAGAACCCGTCAGTGACCTTGACCCCTCCCCATTTGACCCCTCCCCATTCCGACTACGATGTCCCGCTCAGCAGCAGCAGCGACGACGCCTTCAGGAACGTCATCGTCCAGCACATCAAGCCCGAGTACACCGCCTTCCCTTTCTCCGATCACTGCATGTCGGAGTATCAGAATCACTATAACATTACACCATTGAAGGTAAGGAGATAGAACATTATCTCATTCGAATTTCGGGGAGGGGAACACAAAAAGTCTCTGTGTATAGTATAGATATATCGACTGGTATGAGAGGCCTGGCTGTTTTCATAGGCTCAAGGGGACGTTGCATCCTGTCATGACCCCTCGGCGCGCCAGGTTGCCTCTCATAACAGTCAATATATCTATATTGTATACTAGCACATCAAGCCCGAGATCAGTGCCTTCCCTTCTCTGACCCATGCCTGGATTTGGAGTTTCAGAATCGCTAGCAGTTAATGAAATGGTACATTCAATCCACCACTTTAGCAAATTCCGGGGAGGGGGAAAAGAAAATAGTCCCCATGAACAGTAAATACTTGATGTTTTACCGATCGAATCTGGTTTAGAGCATTTCTATCAATACATTTTCTTTGCCATGATGCTATTTCATCCCCTAAGAAATAAGAACAGTAATTCAAAAAAGTCTCCATGTACTGTAAATACTTGATGTCTTACCAACCAAAACTAATTTAGATCATTTCTATCAAGCCCCTCTATTTCAACCCAAGAAATAAGAACAGCTGTCAAATAAAATGATTGAATTGTACCACTCAATTATGAATGAGACTTTGATTGTGGAAGTCAGAAAAGAAAGGATTAGCTCGAATCGCAGGGGCAATGAACTCGACCAATACAGCCAAAAGATAAAATGCATTTGTTATCACATACACTGTTGCTCATAACGGTGGAATATTTTTTTTTAATCCCAATTTATGGAATTATTTTAAAAATAATTTAAAAATACTAGATCTAGATAATAGTACACCCACAACAAAAAGTGAGTCACCCTTACTCAAATTGATGAGTCACTGGTTTGTCCGTACAGCGAAACACTTGAAGGATCATGTGAGTCACTATGACTCGATACAAATGAGTCTCTAAGACTCACTTGAAGTGAGTCTTAGATAAATAAGACTCATTTGTATCGAGTCATAGTGACTCACATGATCCTTCAAGTGTTTCGCTGTACGGACAAACCAGTGACTCATCAATTTGAGTAAGGGTGACTCACTTTTTGTTGTGGGTGTACCTCCTTTCTCAGAGCCCAAAACATGTGTCCCTCTACATACCAACATCCCTTCTCTGCATACACTGTCCATGTACATTTATTCATATATTCATGCCTGATTGCCCATGCATGCTCATGGAAGTGTTTACTATTGTTTAGGTCATGGCTTCCACAAGGTGCAGTGGATATGTGCATATTTGCATACACACACTCAAGAAAGCAGTGGAAACATGTATGTGTAACATGTATGTGTACAACACCTGTATCCATATCACTACACATGTAGACCACATAGGGATGTGTGCAATCTCTATGGGAAAGATTTTAGCACACAACATCGGGTGCGCGATCAGACACCCTAATAATAGCATAATCACATCATGACATATATAGGCCCCTAGATAGCCCTACTCCCTAGGCCTATCACACACATACCATACCATGCCAGAGTCACTGTCCACATTTGCAATGGAAAATATATCCTAAAATATCACATTTTAGCGATGTAATCGGTGGTCCCGCTACCCGAATCTGAAAAATCTACTTTGTACGCACTAAATTAAGCCTTAACTTGAGATTTATTTGTCACCCATACTGTCACGAAACAATCTTGAATTAATTCGTTTTACATCAAATAACAAGGATCTAGGAGTTTCGTTGTATAAAACAATGATGCAAGATCATGCATGTTTTCATTCGACACGGCTTCGTGCGATAGTCTATGTAATCTATAGTTAAGTTACACACAGCCTCATCAACTCGAGTGCGGATATCGTAAAATGAACGCATGCATCATTTGTATAATAATCAGAAGATTCAGCCCACGAATCCAGTCATAAAAATCATCGTTTAAAACCATATGAATAATTATGCGTACCAATTTTTCACTAGCTGCAGTCGTCGATCGGGAATTCAAATATGGCTCGAGAATTCGCATTTTGGATGACGTCACGAAAGCATGCGCGCGCATGCATACAGCCTCACTTTCAAGTTGACTCACTTTTTTCTTCTAAAATGCTCTTATGTCGATCTTGACTCATTTGTTACGACCATGTGAGTCAGTCGAAGCATGTTGCAAATGCGTCAGCTCATGATTGACACACTGGTGAAATATAAATGAGTCAATAGAGACTCATTGGTTGTTACTAATGAGTCAATTTACACCTGACTCACGAAAATTATGCTTAAATGAGTCAAATGACTCACTTTTTGTTGTGGGTGTATACATTCTTAGATTTTATTTAATAGTAATTTGCCAATGTGTGTTTTGCGTGACTGCTAAAGCATGTATATGCTTCTATGTTTACCAACTAGGGGACCTATGCCCTTAAGTCATAAATGACAGTAATGAGGATTAATGCCTCACAAAAGGGCACTAATATAGCACATCAACACGGTGTTGATCCTGGGGCCTCACAGTTACGAGGCCATTGCTTTGTCTCTGAACCATGACTGTACGCAGCGGGGGCTAGGGTAGGGGGCAGTTTCCATAAATTAAAAAAACAACAGAAAATGCAATAAATTTTCAATAATTTATTGCATTCTACCCCGGTCCCCAACATAAAAAAATCTTTTGTGTGCCCATGCCTTGAGCCATAATGCATGGCCGTCCAGAGGATTTGTTTATGTTGGGGACCGGGGTAAAATGCAATAAATTATTGAAAATTTATTGCATTTTCTGTGTTTTTTTTTATTTATGGAAACTGCCCCCTACCCTAGCCCCCGCTGCGTACAGTCATGGTTTAGTGACAAAGCAATGGCCTCGTAACTGTGAGGCCCCAGGATCAACACCGTGTCGATGTGCTATATTAGTGCCCTTTTGTGGGGCATTAATCCTCATTACTGTCATTTATGACTTAAGGGCATAGGTTCCCTAGTTGATAAGCATAGTAGCATATACATACTTTAGCAGTCACGCAAAAAACACATTGGCAAATTACTATTCAATAAAATCTGAGAATGTATACTATTATCTAGATCTATTATTTTTAAATTATTTTTAAAATAATTCCATAAATTGGGATTTAAAAAAAATATTCCACCTTTATGAGCGACAGTGTACCTAAAATGTGGTTATAACGATATCGTGTATTCATTCAGTGGCAAGGTATAATGGGAAACAGTTTAGTTTATTCCCCTTTGTCATTACAAAGGAATATCAAATGAGGATTATTTAGCCTATTTTGATACAAACGGGGTTTCAAGGATGATTTTACAAAAGTAAACCATTTAATAATAATAATAGTTATTTGTCAATGAATATCGCAGCCAGACTTCCCGATATATCATTTCATATTTCCTCTTATTAATACATGTTTACGGAAGCAAATATATCAATGCTTCACCATATATGATGCATTACCCTCTTTTTTTTAAACTGTAAGCGAATTCGTGAAATCGAGACGACGGAATTCATTCAATTCTTTAATGTTCTTTAATGTAATAACGCTTGGGTTAAACATGAAACTCGTTTTAATGTCCAAAAGTCGTTCTCCATGCGGAACTAAGCATGATTTATTCTCCAGTGGTTTATTCTGCACCGTTTTCCTTCCATCTGTTCATACGTCTAACTCACTTCTTGCGCTTACAGTGTCCAGAGCCGCCCTATCACCAAACCCAGCCGGATATGAGCGGCAGCGGCGGGATATTCGGACCGGAAACCATAGGACCGGATGGCATGGTACCGGATAACCTGGGCCCGTTCATCGACAAGGAATACAAGTTGGATATCGAATCGGATGATGAACCGGGAAAGCTCTTTACGGTTAAACAAGAGATACATATTGAACCGCCACCCATCAAGAGAAAACGGGGTAGACCAAGGAAGCCACGCTTTCCCAAGCAAAGTAAGTTGAAATACATAATTGAAAATGGTATCTCATTGACATATGTAGGCACCTGTCTACAGAGACCACCTGCCTATAAAGACCACTTTTCTTGTCTCCCCTGGGTGGTCTTTATAGACAGGCTTCACTGTAATTGTGTAGTACTTTTCGATTCGAATCAGAGGTTTTCTATACATTATACAACTGGGCCCCATTTCACAAAACTTGTCATCAGTGACAAATGACAGTCTTTGTTATAAGCTACTGAAATCCTTACTTCTGATTGTTTATCAGCAGATTTGTCACTGATCTTTGTCATTTGTCATTGAAAAAAGGCTTTGCGAAACGGGTCCATGTATATACAGCACCCATAGCCCAGAATATTCTTGTTAATGCAAGGCTTGCGAAAGATTCAGTAGATTCAGCAGATTCAGCATAATGGTCTACAAACATTTGTAATAGAAACAATCGAAAACAGCATTAACATCAAAGGACCGACACAAAGTGAGAACAATGTCCCAAGGCTCAGCAAATATTATTATGATTATGGCTTCACGCTTATTAGAGCTGTATCATGAATGATAAACAGAGCTTCAAAACACAAGGTCCTTTCATTGTGCTGATGCATAGGAGACCAATGTCAATCGGTGGCGGTACTTTATCTATGCAAAAGCCACGCTTGACTGGAAACTTTGACAATTGTTTCAGCTAACCGCTGTGGATCGCTACCCGCAGGACAGACATTATGTAGCCATACTTCACTTTTTTAAGCCATTTGAAGAATGGATTGATGAGCTATGTCCTTTATTTTTAAATAACCTCGGTGTAAATAATAAACTCCATATCTTGCCATATAGTATGCTCTTTTTGAGTGGGCTTAATAAAATGGCAGCTAGCCAAAGGATTTTTCAGTTTATTGCGTGTTCAATCTTCAACCAAGGTTGCCTCTCCAGTTATAAGAAATCTAAAGTCATCATTTCATCATTTCAAATTAGTCCAATGAAATTGAATTTTTTTAATTTCCAACTAATCATTGAAGTCGTATAGTTGTAGGTCTGATATGATTGCAGGTTTACATATTTGCAAAAATTATATCTAGAAAATAGCTTTGAGTAGGCCCACCAACATGACATTATAAAGTCATGAGATTAATGGTCCGAACTTTGTTTGGCCCCGCCACAGGTCACACAAATGGCGTTGGCTATTTTTTGGACAAAATAATCGGCATTGTTCTCTGACAATCCAATTACCCGAAGTATTACTTTCAAAGCAACATAATTATAAACAAAATGATACCGAATTTCACATACATGGATGATTTTATGTAGGCTTTAGACCCGGGTATCTGATAGGATTATTCTTTGAAATACACTGTGCGCTGATTACGGCTGCCGGAGCTAATTTCCAAAGCTCTTTGGAAGCGCATAGAGACGTTGTATAATGTGATATGCGCTATACAAGAACCGAATATTATTATTCATTAATATAATATTTCCAGTACTACAGGTTTAATACGATGATGAGACGATCTGTTGGCTCAATAAGGATCTTCCTATCTAGATGATGTACTCCCTGATATTCTTTGCACGAACGAACGAACGACGAGAACATAAATCCTAGAATGTCATGCCTTGCAATTTTTATGGCGGTTCTAGACAAGAAAAGGTTGCGGTTTCTCTATTCATATTCCGACCACACTGAACAGTATTTATTTGTGATCCATCCATCAAACTAATAATTCGTGAAGAATGCTTTGAAAAGTAGCAAAGAGATCAAGTTCACCGACGCACGTAACAATCTCTGCGGTTTACTGAGAGGAACATAATAATGATCTCTTTCATGCAAGAAAATTGCTATTGTGAACAAGTGAAATTAAAATTGTTGAAAGGATATGGGTGACGATTTAGCTTCCAATGGTGAGAAAACCGCAAATAGAGGTGCACATTGTAAGTCATACTGGTTGCCATCTGAAATGAAAAGGCTGAATGGAAATTATCAAAATGACAGCCTTAAAGATAAAGTTGAGTTTTGGTCATGCGATAGCATTGTGAAAGAAACGGTGTGGAATCGAGCAGATGAAGTTGATCATCTAGCATTGGTGTGTACTGTGAGGTTCTGGTATCATCAAATGATAAGAAATTTGGCCCAGTCTTGGTAAAAGTATCAAGCACTGTACACAGAAAGATGTATATGGGACTACACAAACATGTGGCTTAAAAATGTGGTCCTCATTTTGAAGCTGTTATGAAGGCATTTGAAGAGCCATGCTTTAAAGGGAACATTTTTTCTCTCATATTCTCTCACACTTGCCTAAAACATAAAAACGCTCACAAATCATAACATAAAGGGTATTCTAAACACCCAAGATTCTTGTTTTACGATTATGAAGAGAACATAAAACTGTTACACCTTTTGGGTCTTCTATTATTGCGGTAAAGCGATCTATAGGATGACTGCGAGTCGATGATCTCAATATTTAGTTACGCTAGGACGATGATAATATGACAACAATAATAACAGGTATTCCATCCCAGGGTATCAATGAAAAGACTTTGTCTATTCCCACCTTGTGTATTCTGTATTATTCGTGGGAAAATGTCACATTTGAAATTCACAGCCAATTTTTAATAATGGGGAATATTGTCTCCGGTTTAAGGGTAATTTCCCCCTGGTAAGGCCTACGTGTTGTAGCAGAGCAAAGCACCATTGAGCGTCATTGTATTTTGTGCAAAGTTTGGATGTGTCACCCATTATAGATGCGCGCTGTTGCCTCAATTTTCTTTGTCCAATAGAGATGACAATGAATAACAATAGGCCTATGCGTAGGAACATGAATATAGTAATAATAATATTCCGCTTTGAAGCCTGAATCCGATGACCGGGGTAATTATATAGCTGTATAGCGCTTTATACATCGACGATGTCTCTAAGAGCTTTACAGATATATTATTACCCAGGTCATCGGATTCAGGCTTGCCCGCACACAATGTACGCACATTCTCCACTCCCTGTAGAGTATTTCAGCCAGGCGTCGTTTTACAGACTCTCACAATGCCGAGCAAACTACTTTCGCATTCTACCGGGTACCCATTATTTTGACACCTGGGTGGAGAGTGGCAAATGTAGATAACCGTCTTACCAAAGGATGTTAGAGCCGGGCTGGGATTTAAAACCCCGTACCTTGTGATCTGCAGTCGGGTGACTTATCCACTAGACAACAACACCTCTACACAATCGATGGGGGGGGGGGGGGGGGGGGGTCTACATTTTCCCTAAATATTCCCTATTATGCTCATCCCGGCTGCTTGATCAAACACAGCACATTCCTTTAGATTGTAAAAGCTTTACAAATGAGGGTCGTTTTGGTCATTATGTTTACCATCAATTGTTAAGGTATGATAGTTCGCGAAGGATTTTTTTTTACACATTTCCCCTAAGAATTCCCAGGATAATAACAAACACAGTGATCCTCTAAAAAGGTTTTTATGAACCAGATTTGAAGCCATGCAACAGAAAGCTTCGTTGACATGGACGAAATTCATAATATCGCCGGTGCATTGATTTCTAGTTCTTTCCATTTATTTTTTCATTTATTTTTTTATTTATTTATTCATTTTATTTATAATATATTCATCTTTTATTATCTTCATTGATTATTTACTTAGCCTATTTACTTCTTCGTTTATTCATTTAATAATTTATTTCTTTATTCATTATTTTCTCTTTTAATTTAGTAGGTATTTATTTAATAATTTATTTCTTTATTCATTATTTACTCTTTTAATTTAGTAGGTATTTATTCATCTGTTTATTGATTATTCATTTAATTGAATATTATTCATTCTATGTAGGCCTATGTATTGATTTTATTATTTATTCATGTATATAATTTTGTATTTATTCATGCATTTCTTTCATTCATTTTTCTATTCCCTTATTTACTTCTATTTCCAGAGCGGGACCAACCAATTCTCTACAAATTCATCCTGAAACACCTCAACAATCCGTCCGGTGACAGCGGCAAGTACCTCAACTGGGTCAACAAACCCGAAGGACTCTTCCGGTTCTACTCGGCCAGGAAGGACGAGTTTGCCGAGATGTGGGGACGATTCAAAGGCAAGAGAGAGCACATGACGTATCAGAACATGGCGCGCGCACTGCGCAACTATACGCGCGGGAACCGTAAGATCATGACCAGCGTACGCAAGAAGTTGCACTACAAATTCACGCCCCTTTTCATTCAGTGAAAGAGAGCATGCGTGGTTGGCCCGCGAGAGGGGAAAAACCCCATCTCTGAGAGTTACTTTGTGGAACGAGCTCAAAAAGGAAGCGATGTCTTCCAAATTTGACGGTGTTGTGTAAAAACAAAGAAATGAGAGAGAATTCTGGCAGTTAGTCGGTGAAAAGCTATCGTTTGTGACCATAAAGGAAATACAAATATTTCATGGCCATAAAGGAAATACAAATATTTCATGGCCATAAAGGAAATACATATCTTTCATTACCATAAAGGAAATACAAATCTTTCCTGATTGTGTATTTGTGTTTTTTCCTTTTGGCGAAGACAATCTTTTAAGGTGCCAAAGAGAATTATATGCATGGTGGTTTCAACAGTCACCATTCTTTTTGATGAAGAAATGACCTCAAAATAACTATCTTTGAAGAGACGTTCAAGTTGATGTTTATCTATTAATAGCGTCTTCTCGTATATTCCTAGCTCAAAATGTTGCACATTTTCTTGTCCTTTATTTGAGGATCACTTTCATTGGCGACTTTTGTCCTTTTTTCATTTTAAAGCTGAAGACATGCAGGTCTAATATCAAAACATTCACATTGTCTTTCCAATAAATTACGTAAATCTGATATCAAGAACTGCATTTTATTTGATCCGAATAATCTGGGATGAGTGTTTGTGAGGTGATATCCTCACGGCTTACGTTTTTTCTCATGCATCGCGTGAATTTGTCAGATCTTGCCTTCTTTTAAAATACATTCCCCCTTTTCGTTTCTGAAATGTATTCCGAACTTAATGAAAATCATTTTCAGATTTATAACAAAATCAAATAATATTTTCAGATGTAGTTTGGTACGCCCTCGTGGCTTGTTTATTAATTGATAGTTTTTATTCTTTACAATTTCGACAAACCTAAATAAATGCATTACCTCATTCCCACTTGATTGGAAATCTTGTACTTTTTATTGTAAAATGCAGGACCAGCTAAGGTTGGCTATAATGCATCCTGTAGTACGCCCAAAGCGATTCGAAAGTCGCAAGATTGTTTTATCACTTCAGGGTCCCGTTTCACAAAGCCCTTTTCCAATTACAAATGATAAAAATCAGCGACAAATCTGCTGATAACCAATCAGAAGCAAGGATTTCACTAGCTTAGAACAAAAACTGTCATTTGTCATTGATGAGAAGTTGTTGTGAAATGAGGCCCTGTTCATTAATACACAGAATATATAGCATGGTAATGCGACGGTTTCAGAACACGACAAGCCGGTTTGGCTTGTAATACGCACATTGTGGCTTGTATTTCAAATTGAAATTAACTTCTGTAGATATATACACGTTATTTTATAGAGTTTTATCCATTCGTCTTATTTACTCAGTACTTGAAGCAATACAATATAGATAAACCTTGCTTTATACACGTTAATAATTTTATGTTCTCGACTGGTACCTAGATTTATGTAAGGTCAGTGGATAGAAAAATTCTTTGCTCATCCATTTCTGTACCTGCATTATTAAGCTATATAAAGGACAAACTACGTTTTATACATAGTCTTTTTTGCTAGAAGAAGGGAAATATGAAAAAGAAGTAGGGCCTAAGTGACATTTTGCTGGAAATTGTTGACATAAAATTAACAAGTCAAGAGAAAGGAACTATCCTGTTGTTTATTATTATGCGGTCATACCGTGTGTGACGTCATAATGCATAATGTCATAATGCGAATAGCATACACACAATTATACATTTCCAATTTTGTGTACATAAATTACTGAAATCAGGAAGTCGCTCAATGCTTATTACGGCAAAGACGTTGGTTTTAAAACGTGAAAAACACAATATACATGACGTTAAATTGCCATATGCCTTCATGGTGACCCGTAATTGGTAAAAATGCTCCCAAGCGAGTAGAGATGGTGCACACATTGTTTGTGTGCGTGATTCAAATGACAAGGGGAAATAATAAACGTGATGCCCGAACTCGACACGTTTTAAATTAATATTGTTATCATAAGCGTGTAGACAGTTTAATACGTGGATTTGTAATAGTATATCGAAGGCCTGATCAAATATTTACCTTGTCTATATTCGAGATACAATAACACGGAAGGTAAAAATAGAGAGCAAACTGTTTAATGTTTTTAATAAAGTTCGCGTGCGTGAGATATATAACCTAGAATATGTTAGGAGCACGTTTTAAAGGAAAGATATTCTTCGTGTCTTATCTTTAGAACCGTTCTCTAGTATGACGTTTACATTGCTATGATAACAGTACGATATGTAGATTGGTTACCCAGAAATCATCTTGAAATTTATACTTGTGAAGATTAGAGCAATTTATTCACAAAAATAGACAGATTTTATTTTAATGAGATACGTGAATATGAATATGTAAATAATTGTTTGATGTATGCTTCTTATTTTTGTAAGTGCAACTAAGCCAGAAGTTTATTTTGTAACGCAATTGATATAATGTCAATAAGCCGAAATCTTAGACGGTATGTAAAAAGTTCATTTATATTTGGTTTGTCAGTGTGGATATGCTTTTATGTCTCTTGAATATCGGAGAAAGAGATTTATGATATTTGAAAATGTTGTAAGGCAAATAGAAATATAATCTACGACATTTAAAAAGAGAATTATTAGAGGAATTATAATAGGAAAAATCACTTCAGTGCTTTGACGAGTATTTCTGTATATATTATGTGTTTTCATTTTTTCAGAAAGTTTGTAAATATATGTTTTGTAATGTCAATGAGGAGCTGGACTCTCTAAGGGGACGTAATACGTGTGCATACCGACAATTATTGTTGCTGCTAAATACAAGAATGTACTATGTAAATAAGTATTATCCTTCCATTTTTATAGAGTACTATGAATACGACTGCATCTTTTTGCAAACATTACAGTAAGTTTTATTGCAAGGCCAATCTTTCTATTTCAAAATTGAATTTGATGACAAAGTTTTGAAATAAACGTTATTTTTTATACATATTTGATGCTACTTTTTTACAATAAGTATTATGCCGTTCGATTCTTATGTTAAAAAAGTACTATGTTTTGCGTGTACTATTTGCAGACACATTTACAATAATTCGTCATTTGAGGTCTGAAAGGTTTTATTCTTTTAATTGACTTTGAAGACATCATGACATAAATACTATTTTATACACGTTTGTTATTACCTTTATATACTTTCAATCAAATATGGCGATAATGAACAAAGAAAAAGTAATAGACATAGAAGACGTTGACTATCTTCTGAATTTAAGGTTATTTTAGTTTTCATCATCGATTGTACATGTTTTTTAATACACATTTAAGATGAAAATATCATACCCTAACAATAAAGATCTAGTATTTCATGGAAACAAATTATATCTTCTCTTTCTTTGTATTTTAGCCCCTCGTCTTTCTTTGCACAATGTTTTTGGTTGTAAACATGCTAACGGGCATTATGTCTCGTCTAGATGCCTCTAAAACCCCGCCGCGGCAAAATAAGAATTATTTTACTTGCAATTTGAGAGGAAGAAGGATGGAAATGACGGTGACACCTGTCGGGAAATTAACGCAGTACTGAAAGCTTATTGGTTGCCAGGAAAATTATATGCTCTTTGTCTCAGTATGATTTGGCGATGTATATATCACAGTAAATTGAATAACAGTATGATGTTTCTTCAGCAAGTGATCTATGAGTCATTTATCTCTTTTAAAATATATGAAATTAGAATCCCTATTATCATACCCATACTTATTACAACAAATAATTATTTTACAAATATACCAAAATTTAATTCATAATCGAATCGATTTCGGTTTACAAATTCATTTTCAGTAAGGAAATAATATCTATCTCTATTTCAAGATTAAAAGCATGTAAAACTAACTCCTTCAAATGACTTATACTGAATAGTTAAAAGGTGATACTGTGATAATAGAAATTTCTATATTTCCGTAGTACCAATTTCATTATCATCACCATCTATCATTCGATTCTTATTTAGGAAGATGAGAATTGAGTTGCTATCATCTTAATATCGTTTTCATTTCCTTTCTCTCGTACTAAATACGTCATAATTGCTTTAGCAGTTAAAGTACTTTTCGTATTGTATCCTACTA
>JAVYIG010001648.1:0-145000 GCA_035222895.1 Strongylocentrotus droebachiensis | reverse complement strand
ATCGCCCCCGTGAAATTGTGCCCTTCCCCCTATGATTAGAAATGGTAAGTAGAAAAAGGACGACACGATGATTACAGGGGACGAAAACAATAACAACAAAAAAAACTTAACCGCTACAGAAAGCCGGTTAGGCATAAAACCATGACCTTTAATGGGCAATATTGTGGTGATAAATAATCTCATTTCAGTTTAATTTCGCATTCATGAAATACGCCATAATGAAAATAACAATAATATACATTATCTGTGGATGAATTTTGTATTCTTTTTGCTAACGGTACTTCCAGCATCGAAATGTGATTTTCGGTATTCAATTCACACACGTTGTGGTAACATGTTGTGTTAGCCCTAGGATTAATGAATTCTCTATTCCCCATAGTTTTTTGTTATACTGGGACCCCCCGGTTGGCTTTTGGCAATAGGACAATCCGAAAAGTCAAAAGTTTTGATCCTGCATACTGACTTTCAGCATGGTCGGATGACTAAGGGTATGTTTATGCTCAGCTTTTTCTGGCCAGAATGAGGCATCTGTTACGCGTTTAGTTCAAAACACGGTTGCGTCCTTTTTCATTTTTGTAGAATCACCAACAAACGGCGATCGTAATCGCCGATCGTAAACTCCCAAAAAGGTGCGTTTACGATCGGCGGTTCTGCAAAATCGGCGATTCTGGGGAAGCATAAACGCACAATCATTTGTAAACGCGTTTAAATGGGGTCAACGTAGCATGCGCAGTGCAGGTGTGTGAATCCAGCTGCAGACTCTGCACTGCACTTCTCTGGCTCCTCCAGGCATGATTTGCCAGAATCATACCTGGAGGAGCCAGAGAAGTGAGCATAACAGTACACCGTGGAACTGCGATTACGATGAGCGTTTCAAATCGCTCATTCTGCCTTCAAAACTGAGCATAAACGTACCCTAACATGATTTTCGGTTGGTTTGACATGAAAAGCTCTTTACGACTTGAACAGCAGGTTCCATTGTCCCTCGTTGTCCCACATGTGCGAATTCAGGTAAGTGATCGCACAAGATTGGAGAACATCTCCAAACAAAAAACTTAAAGGGAAAGCCTACCCCTACATCATGATTGTTGAAACAAGAGCATACAAATTTGGGGCATCAAGACAATTGATAGCACAAGACATGGAAATAATATCCCGATTACTTAAAAATGGAAATCTTTACTCTGACATATCAGCTTGGTTTAATTAAAATAACACCATTAAAATGATGGATGCAGAACAGTGATAGCTAACAAAAATCAAATAAGGGATTTAAAAAAAGCACAGATGACAGCTCTGTCTACTCTACCCTTTGAACATCCCATTCATTTGATCTGTACTTAACGATTTCATCGATGCGTCGATCCTATAGATAAATCACCGAACTGATGTTCAAGCTAGCATGCAACTCCTCTCTGAAAATGATCCATTATATTCACCGATGAACATGATATTTCATGTTTTAATTGTATTCACATTAACCTTTTTCATTATCAATTGTGAAACCAGGATTTTTCCAGGGGCGGGCTTTGACACGCGAATGTCAACAAAACACCCCCAAGCAATAACAATACAATGACAGTGTATATAACTTTTAACTGGAGAGGGCGCATGTTGAAATCTACAGAGTACCCGTCCTCCTTTTTTCTGCTTAAAATGGTAAAACAAAGAGAAAGTGTCGATGCTTAATGAGAACCACAAGTTTAGTCAAGCGCGGAAGCTTTGACGTATCATTAAATTATTAGAGAAAAAAGACGATTCGTTAAAACACCTCCCTGGTTGGGCCGTTCTCGACTCTTGATCCATGTCTGAATTCAGTTTAAAAAGGTGAGAAAATAACCCTATTATCCCACTTGAGTATGGTTATGATAAAACAATCACTTACATTTTCAGCATACTTTCCCGTTTGCATCATAATCTATAGTTTAATTTGTTTTAAGAATATTTCTCCCTCCGAGAATAAATCATGTTCATTCATCAATCATGGTTTTGAATGGTTTTAAGAAATCAACAAAACAAAGAAAATCTCGTATTTACATGACAGCATCTGACCTATTTGGAGTGACCATTTGGACAATCAGCAACAACAACAACAACAAAATAAAAACAGAAAAATAATTCAGTTTGAAAAATATCATGTTAAATCTTTTTTAACAAAAGTCAAGTAATTAATCAATAATTGCAATATTAAATATATATATATATATATATATATGAGAAATATCCATATGTGGGCTTTTAAAAAGCAAAATTGTAACGTTGACGCCCAATAAGGGACTTGAACCCTTGACCCTCAGATTAAAAGTCTGATGCTCTACCGACTGAGCTAACCGGGCTGTATGTGTATAGTAATGATGCAACATTGTTAAGTTGTGGGTCTTCATAATTATTTTTTCATTTTCTTTTTGCTCAGCAGATATACTTCACTAACAGGTTTATGTTTAAATTATGAAGGTTCTTTTCCGTCTCATAAATAATAGTACTGGAGGTTGTCTAATACTACGATGAAATAAGGTACCTGGTAAGAAAAACATTGACGAAAAAAAATGAATGCATAAAATAAATAAGATTAATAAATGCAGGAACAAATAAATATAAAAAAAGGAAGACTACGCCCAATAAGGGACTTGAACCCTTGACCCTCAGATTAAAAGTTTGATGCTCTACCGACTGAGCTAACCGGGCTGCGTATGTGTTGTAAAGATGTAACATACAAATTATTGTAAATTTGTTGGTATTTATATTTTAATTTTCATTTTGCACAGCAGATATACTACACCCTACGTAAATAGTAAAAACGTAAAAAAATAAATCGTGTATGATCTTTTACGCCTCATAAATAAGATTACTGGAGATTGTCTTTTTCTACAATGAAATAAGAATATTATTTAAAAACAATATTAAAGAAAAATTGTATAAATAAATAAATAAATGCTATAACAATGCAGGAACAAATAAATACAAAACACAAAGACATAGCCCGATAAGGGACTTGAACCCTTGACCCTCAGATTAAAAGTCTGATGCTCTACCGACTGAGCTAACCGGGCTTCGTGCGAGTTGTAAAAGATGCAACATACACATTTTTGTAAATGTGTAGGTCTTTATATCTACCTATTTATTTTCAATTTGCAAAGCAAAAATACTACAGGCCTATGCTAATTGTATGATCTTCTACGTCTCATAAATAATGTAACTAGAAGTTGTCTTATTCTGTAATGAATTAAGGATACTATTTTTGTAAAGAAATTGCAATACAAATCCAGGAACAAATAATTAAAAAAAGGGAAGACATCGCCAAATAAGGGACGTGAACCTTTGACCCTCAGACTAAAAATCTGATGCTATACCGACTGAGCTAACCGGGCTGATTATGAGTTGTAAAGATGCAACATACAAATGATTGTAAACGTGTGGGTCCTCATATTTTTTTTTAAATCTACACACTAGAGATGTGTAGATTTGATCAAGATACACCTCCATACCAAATTTAAAAGAAACTCTTCAAGTAATATGGCAGTAACAACCCACAAAAGGGACAAATTACCTTTGACCTTTTAAAGGATGGAACAATAAGGGCAGCATCACCAAAGAGGAGAGATGTGTAGATTGTACCAAGATACATCTCTATACAAAATTTGAAAGAAATCTGTCATGAAATTTGACCTGCAGAGCGCACACTAGACATCTATCAAGATATGACCTTTGACCCTATAAAAGACGGAACACTGGAGGCAGCATCACCAAAAGTTATAGGCTTGTAGATTATACAAAGATACACCTTCCTTTAAATTTTGAACAAAATCCCTTGAAAAAAAGTGGCCTATACAAACCATCCACAAAAATATGGCCTTTTACCCTATAGAAGACGGAACACTGGTTGCAGCATCCACAACAGTTATAGGTGTGTAGATTATACTAAAATACACCTCCATACAAAATTTGAAAGTGATCCGTCAAGGAATGATGCAGTTAGACGGTACAACTAGTACGTGTATGTCTAAAATGCCCCCTACCCGGATAAGAGTTTTCTTACGCCTTGTTGACTTTTACAGCTTATGATCTTTACAATATATATACAGTAAAACCTGCTTTAGTGACCACCTGTCTACAAGGACCACATGTTTTGTTTTCCTTGAAAATGGTTTCTCATTGAAACATATACTAAAGGAACCTTTCTACAAAGACCACCTCTCTACAAAGGTCACTTTTTGTGTTTCCCTTGGGCGGTCGCCGTGGACAGGTTTGACTGTATATATATATATTTATATAATACATGCGTGTATGTGTGTGTTCGCGTGCGTGTGCGTGCGCGTGCGTGTGTATAACGAAATAACCTATACAATAGCTTTGTCAATTCTCGTGGCAATGAAATACAATGTAAACGGGAAATCAGGGAATAATGGTTGCACAGCAAAAATCAAAGTTCCCCATTGCTGTCCTCCCTTTTGGGGATTTTTTTTTTGAATTTTTGTTTCTTCTTCTCAATTCATTTAATTAGAGAGTATTGGAAAATAAAACTTCTCATTGCAGAAAAAAAGTTGAAAGCCCTTATTTTTAATATTGTTGGAGAAATCTCCAAGATTCAGAGCAAAATTTTATTAAGGGAGGGGGGGGGGGGGGGGGGTAATTGGTTCTCGTTGGATATGAACAAAAATGTTTTGAATGTGAAAAAGGGGTTTTGGTTATTCGTCAAAATTATGAATCATCTCATTTTTCTATGAACCAAATTCATACAATAAAAACATCTGCACAAAAGGTTTGATGCTTGAGGCTACACAAGGAATGGGGCGCCAGAAATTCGAACAACCATTTAAATATATTTCTCATATATAAAACTGTGAGAGCCTGTCGATAGCAATCCCTTTCACTGACATTGCTGCTATGAGAATCTTCCACGTGTGAAGTAATAATGAGAAACCTCACAAATCATTCCATAACTTTATCACAAATCAATCTCCTCTTTAAAGATTGACACCTGTCTCGATGAAAGAACCGTTTACTTTAGATAAATACTGAAATCCTGAGATCGATCAATTAAAAAAATGTGGGCTTTTTAATCAAATTTTAATCAGTTTAACTCCGGATGTAACAAAATAATAATTTGTATAACCTAGAAATTAACGCCATTGGAATAAGATCGATTAGAAAGTCGGGCATAGACGTATATTTGTATAATGGAAACAATTTTGTCTCTCTGCAAATCTTTTTGTGTAGAATCAATTAATGGATCGCAAATTTAAAATTCTTTTAAATTTGTTGAAATTAAAAATCTTTTTGCTTTAACCAAAATTGCATTTAGAAATATTACCTGGTTATTTACGTTAGTTATCAATTCTCATGTATTAGTGTCATATTAATATCAAAATCTAATTTTAATGTTTCTAATTAATGTATAATTGTTTAACGTCGTACACAAATAAAGGTTATACTTCCAAAATGCACCTATAAGCGATTACGAGTAAAACAATTATCAATTTACCACTTTCCTTAGTCTGGTATAGCTTCATTTCGGTATATGAAATAGGGCCATATTTGTAGGTCACTTAAATGTTTGATTTGATTTGATTTTATTTTATTTATTAATTTCTGTTTGATTTTCCTTTTCTTTTGCATTTTAACAAGTATATAACAAACAAAAAATTGCAAATTGTACACATTTCAAAAGAATATAATGTCGAATAAAGTAAGGCTGGCTGTAACTAATCGAAAACATCAAACAGGAGGGTTGACAAAGTAAGCAAAGCTTGATAGCATGACTACCCTCATTGAGGAACAAACATTGGTAAAAGGGAGAGAGAGAGAGAGAAAAAGAAAGAAAAAAGAAAGAGGGTGTGTACATCAAGATGCACAGATGTATGTGGTACAATGTAGTTGGATTTCAATTTGATATATGAAGATACAAAAGCAGATGCGCATTTGATTATTGGGTGGCCAACTTGGGTTAAATGTAGCATTCATTTTTTTTTGGTCATATGGATATTTAAAAAGAGAAATTAGCACCTTTCGGAATTCACCCAAACTGCACAACCTTCCCAGTTTAGTGTTTAAACAACTTTACCGTTTCGATACAAACACAACAAAGTTGCTAGCATGGCAAACAAATTCATCTCATTAACATGTATGTTTATGATAAAATTGTATGATACATGAAACTTTGTTTAATTCAGACTTTTTCTGAAAACTTTTATATATCTAAATTCAATTTTGATACAAAACAGTTTGTCCGATTTGTCAACCTTTACCAAAAAGTTAATTGAAAAGTATTTGTTTTTGTCTATCGCCCTCTCTCTCTCTTTCTTTCTCTGTGTGTTTGTGTCTCTTGTAGGTTTTTACTGTGCTAATTGAAAAATATCGATTGCAATGATTACATTGGTCAAGCTGTACACACATTTTATCACGACATATTATTAAAACAACTATGTCGTTAATAAATACAATTTCTAGCTTATTCATATATTCAGTATCTAGATAAGAATTGATTGAATAAATAAACGGTTCCATTAGCAAAATCCTGAAATTAGAGAAATCGAACTCACGAAATTGTTTTAATATCTCAAGGGGCAAATAGTGAATGGTTTCATAACGAGAAAAAGCAAGGCAAGTAAATAAAGCTATATTGATACCAATATCCTGTAGGTATAAATACATCCTCGATCCTCTGGATAATCAGTCGTTGGATATTGCTATCCCGGTTGAGGTGAAAGAAAACGCATATGATGTCGAGAACACTGCTCTTATCTGGCTTGGTAGCCATGCTTATGGCATGTTCCCTTGCCAAACCACTGGAAGAACAAGAGGGCTACACTAAAACGAAAGTGGTGAGTGACTCCCATTAAGTGAATTTATACATTTTCGGAGCTACAAGACTTTATAAAAGATTGTGAAACAACTATAACCAAGTTAAACAGACTAAATCTATTCGATAAAGTGAGCGATAAAATGAAGAAGAAAAAAAGAGAAGGGAAAATGCTACATTTGATTTACAAAGAAAACGTATCCTTTTTTATTTACTGGACACATTTATGAAACTGCTCTAAGCTGTTATATGGGACTGTTAATATAGAAAATCTGTTTTAGCCTCGAGTTTGATTTGTTACTTACTGGACAAGCAAGAGTTCTGCATGTATATTACAATACTCAATAGGTGAGTTCGTGTGGGGGCCTTTCATTTAAACTTAAAATTGTTTTCATTTAACACCGCGACGAGGGACTGACGTCCATGAACGGCCCTCAATCTAGTATTAAACACCTATCAATTTTCTCACGAAACTACGATCTGTTAAAAAAATTCAGTTCAAAATCGATGGGTTAAAATAAGATTCAGTCTTTCTGTCGTCTACTGCAATTTCACAGGTATCGACTGCTACTGGTATTTGTATGTGTTCGTGTGTTCTTAGTCGGTGTATTATCTCATAAAAAGTATTTTGTTTCTAAAAAAAAAAAATACGGTCAAAAGTAAACATTTTCGTTAATTTGTAAATAAAAAAACAGTAATAGTGAACTGTTCAATATTTGTTGATATTGAAATTCTGATCATTTTAATGTTTATTTTCATATTTTCCATTAGAACAACACTGAATAGAGTTCGTACAGAAATTCTGCTATGTTGGTCATGTATGAGGTATATGTTATGTAAGAGGCTCTGGAACAAAGTTAATGAGCCAAATACAAAATCGTCATAAATTTGTTACAGCTATCTGGTACTGCTTGTCCTTAATCTGCGATCATGTTCACTCTCTCTCTCTCTCTCTCCCTCTCTCTCCCTCTCTCTCTCTCCCTCTCCCCCTCTCTCTCTCTCTCTCTCTCTCTCCTTCCCTCATTCTCAATCTCTCCGTTCCATGTAACCACAGCCTCAGATCAAGAGAGTCGAGTTCAATGGCGAAATCCTTGAGATCGCGGTAGAAGAAGAAGACCCCTTCCATCGCCCGATCCCAGCAGATGAGGGCTTCTCCCCCAATGCCTACGAAACAGACATGATGCTTAACCCTGAGCAGAAGGAAGCCTTGAGCGATCCTAAAAACTCCCGTAACAAGCGAAAGGCCATCAAGGATACCACGATGTATTGGCCAAAGAAAATCATTAACTCAGCAACAAGCCAGCACGTTATCACTGTTCCCTATGAATTCAACACCGGTAAGAAATTTCCACCTGTACTCTTTGCTGTTTTCATTCTTACGATACTATTTGGGGATGGGGTGACGATGCAGTTATTAAGTCCCTTGCTTTTCAGCTAAGAGCATGATTGTCACTTGATTTTACAACGTGTGTTTTGTTATAGTTGGAAGGAAATGAATTGATTATACAGTGCATCCCAGAAAAAACGAAACCGAGAATTATCGACGTTTGATCAAAACTTAATCACAATTATAATTTATAAATGACACATATTTGGAAGGCTGAGATCCTCCTTTCATTTGATGCAACTCACCTGATGCATATTTCACGCATGAGTTATTAAGATGAATTTGAAGAGAGGAAACCAAAAAGTCATTTGGCGGACGGTATCTGAATTTCAAAGAGAAAATCACATTTCCAGAAAGTTGAGTTTTTGCCCTTTCATAATTATGAGAGAGATGCTCGAGTTCATTTTTAAACTGTGCAGTTCCCCCAAAAAGAGACAAAGGGAAAACCACAGATATTACAGACAATATTTATAATAATAATCATCATCATCATTATCTCATTTCAAGAATTCACAACGTTTTCCATTAACTTTTATGTCGTCATGATGACCAGGGGTTGATCAAAATGCCATCAAGGCAGCTATGGCTCATTGGCAGGATCAAACATGTGTCAGATTTGAAACACATGATACCTCAGTTCCTTCGCAAGACAGGCTCACATTCATAAAGGACAATGGGTAAGTGCATGCATCCAGCCATGTGTGCGTGCGTGATCGTGCGTGCGCGTGTGTGTGCGTGTGTGTGCGTGATCGTGCGTGCGCATGCGTGTGTGTGTGCGCGTGTTTGCTCGTGCGTGCGTGTGTGTGTGTGTGTGTGCGCGCCCGCCTGGGTGAATGGGTGGGTGGATGTTCATTCATTAGAACTGTACCCCCCAAAACGAGGACGTCCTCGGTTCGAGAACTTTGTAAAACCCTGTAAATTGTTTAAAATTCGAGGCCCTTTTATATAGGCATGATAGACACATGACCGTTCGCCTCAGTTTGCGTGGTATATGTCGCAGAAACTAATAATTGGTAATAACTGGCTGTTAATTTAGCTTATTTTAGTAGAAAACATGTGGACGAAGCCTCAGCCATTGCTAACAGATACCGGTAGTAACACCTGTGAAATTTAATTTGAATTACTATCTTCTTCCCTTAAGATGCTATTCATATATTGGGAGGCAGTCAGGCTCTCAACCTGTTTCTATTGGAGACGGGTGTACTCAGGTAAATATAATGATCTACATGTACATTAAAAAAAAAAAACCTTTGTTGACACATACACGGATAAAGTATCTTGTCATATCCCCCCCCCCCCCCAAACAAAAAAAAAAAAAAAAAAAAATCGCCAAGGCCAAATGAAATTGCATATCAAGCAAAGTGAACGTAAAATAGGGTATCTTTCAACGGGTACAGATCTATTTTGTACTGGGGCGGGGGAGGGGGGGGGGGGGGGTTTCAACCCTCTTCCATTCATTTGCATCACAATTGCAAAGACTTTAAGAAATCAACCTAAGGCAAGTTCAATATTTAAACAACCTTTTACTTCACCTTTTAAAATTTGCGAATATGACAATGACGTAATCCGAACTTGATTTCTATGTGAAATGCAAGTGTATTAATATGATTATTCAGGTCCCCTTTGAGTTGATATCTAGAAAGTCTTTGCGATCCTATTTTACTCGTAAAATGTTTTAGTTTGTTTTTTTGTTCCTTTATTTTTTAATTATGCAGCATTTTGAACAATATATGTGAAGAAATGTTGAAAAATACGAAAGCGAATTTACATTACTCTCAAATTGTAATATTTAAAAAAAATCAAAGAGTCATAATATTAATGCATCTTTAACATACGCACATACACATTTAGCATTTATTACCATTTTATGTAAAGATCTAACTGTACTTCCTAAATATAAATAGTATCCAAAATGCATTATTACAAAATTAGAGATTTCTAAATTACCAATTTTCATCACGTTCATGACCTTTCATGTCACTTCTACGATCCATAAGCTCGGAACCGTTTCCCATGAGATCGGCCATGCATTAGGCTTCAATCATGAGCAGTCGCGACCCGACCGAGATGAATTCGTCATTGTCAACTTTGACAACATTCAAACAGACTACCAGAACAACTTTGCCAAGCGGACGACCAACGACGCCATGACCAACGTGCCTTACGATTACAGTTCAGCCATGCACTACGGCGCATACGTAAGTTGGGGTACTTCACTTGATTTTTCTGATTCTTTTTTTTTTTTGAGGCACACTGTACCACGAAGTTTATTGTAGTTATGCAGGGACCCCGGGGAAGAACATATCAACTTTGTCGGTTGATTTGAAGCGGGTGATCCGTCGATCCTCATTTAAAAAAAATGTTTTAACACCCTGACAAATTATTTATTTCTAAAGCAGTCATTGTATTTCAATGCTGTCAATACAACACTGTCAGAAATAATTCTGACATTGAAACGAATTATGCAAACGGTTTCCAGATGAGTCGGAGACAACATGATTTAAGTACGTTTTCTATGGTTAGGAAGGGACCATCCGATGATGGAAATACCCCGATTTGAATAAATTCTTTTGCATGGTGAATAATGTTATGCCTGCTATTTCGCTTGATGCTGGCTGTTGGAAAGTCGATTTGCTTACCCAGGAGTTAAGTGTTCATAATCGTCCTAAGATGAGTACAGATATATATCAACCTGGACAATCGCTTTCTTCAAAAGCCAACAGGATTTGTAATATAATGTATATATAGAAAAATTGAGCGGAGCGTAACGAAAACAAGTTTTGAATTTACTGTGTTGTTTAATGGTAATGAAACAGTTCGAATATGATGGAATAGAATTTCTAACGCACAATTTAGATATTTCTAAAGCAAATGACCTGTATAACAATGGGGATAACCCATGCATTTAAGTAGGTTTAGAGATAAATTTAAAAAATATTGATTTGGTTATTCGACTGAACTGCAGTACAGAGCTATGAAATCAGTGACTATTTTTACTTTTTCTTTGATAATACCATCAATCGACCTGTTTCTTTTATCTGAAATTACTTGATCACCGTCAACAAACGTGGTTGACAGGGTTTCGGCATAGACGCGAAGGTACCAACGCTTATCCCTAAGGATCCCTTATGCATGAAGGACATCGGCCAGCGTCTCCGTCTCAGCTATCTGGATGTCAAACTGGCTAACTTCATGTACCAATGCGACTCCCATTGCGCAGGTGCAAGCTCCTGTCACACTGGCTACAGAGACATGAACTGCAAATGCCTATGTCCAGAGAGTCACACCGGGGACTATTGTGAAATCGCCCAAAATGTGCAAGGTAATTTAGTGATGAAAAGAAAATCCAACCTTGAAGGCATCGTTTAACAATGTTAAATCTGAGATGCACGGCCCTACGTGTTACCAGTGTCTGTGATATGGTGTAATATTGAAGCCCTAACAAAACAAAATCAAAATGATCAAGAAGTACCTCAAAAAAATAAAATCTTTGAGTGACCGGTTTTACCATACTTGTTTTCCCCAATAGACTGGAGTGTTATGAAAACCGTTAGGAAAACGCAAAATTTGGTTTTGATTTCCAATCATAAATATCTTGATAATCGGACAGGCGATCGGCTTGTAGGGGTTCCTGACTGACCTAAAGGTTTATAATTATGATTGATTGATTGATTGATTGATGTTATCATTGCAGCATGAGCTCAATCCTGGATTTTGTTTCAGAATCTGAGACAGAGCTACCGGATCCCTTTAATTGACACACTCGATAACAAAGCAGAACACTAAAAGAAACAGACTGGTGAAAGTTTGAATGGAATCGGAGAAACATAAGAAAGTTGTGAATTTGTGAACGTTACAATTGGCACTTCAAATAAGCTGAATCGGCAACGTCACTGCGACGCATTACCGGACAGCTTACATCATTCGCTTCAACTTCACAAACACAAATTAAAGGACCTATAGAGGACCTATTGCAATGTGTTTTCCATAATATCTTTAATATCATAGAAATTAATGATATTTTTTACACTACAAATTATAGAGTTGTCCGTGACTGCTACACAATCCACGTATAACATATTGCCAATATTAGATTCGCATAGAACAAACATTATAACTTTCGTATTATTGTCCGTTTTACTTCAAACTTTTTCCATTATGTTT
Source organism: Strongylocentrotus droebachiensis (assembly GCA_035222895.1). Classification (NCBI taxonomy): domain Eukaryota; kingdom Metazoa; phylum Echinodermata; class Echinoidea; order Camarodonta; family Strongylocentrotidae; genus Strongylocentrotus; species Strongylocentrotus droebachiensis. Next base: position 132,650 of record JAVYIG010001648.1, on the reverse strand, counting down.
CTCTCCTTTTCCTGCTTCCATACAAATTAACTTATTACAAAGGTTGGATTATTCTTTAGGACAATTATGTTCTTACGATCGTTGATATCAGCACAACAACAAGTGTAGAACTATAGGTCGCCTACCCTATTTAAGAATTCACCCTGATCACTTTAAAACGACTTACATAGTATATAGGTGTTAAAATCCCTCTTCAGTATAATGGAAGGTTTGATCTGAATTTGGACTATTACACAGATAATCTCCTTTTTCACTTTGTTTTAAAAATTACCAAAACATCGCAAAGTCCAAATTGTACCCAGAATAAGCTCAAACAACTTCCCAACTAATATTTCTGATTAAATCAAAGCCCGAGCCAAACATGCGGCTCATACTTTCGAGTCGTTATTTAATGGTCATTCTGGGTCAACTTGGTCAAACAGGCCGAACTTGTCAAACAATTTAAATACATTCAATGAGATACCTCACTGCTTCAATATTAACTTTTCAATCCTCACCCTAAAATTCTGATTACAGCCCCCATCTCCTGGACTGTAATGGAGACGATCGCAACTAATTTTTCAAAAATCAACTCATGGGCAATTTTAATACCTTACTGTATATAATTTCCCATGCCGGAAATTATGTTCAGATGACCTGATACGTCACCTTTTGCAATGCGCGCGCATTTCAAAAGGTGACGTACAAGGCCGATCAACTCGCCTTCGGTTACGTTTTCGAAAGTAGTTGCATGAATGATATTTTCTTGTAATAATGGTTCCATGTGCAAACAGTGACATTGATGTCATGAGTTTCATTGTATTGTCTCCTATACAGCTGCTGATCGCGTCACTTTGACATCTCGAAGTGGTGAAGTAAGTTCTCCTAACTTTGACGGAAGCACTGACTACGCCGTTGATACATCGTTCATGACTTATATCAAGGTTAGAACCCGATGTATCAATTTAAAGCTGTACTAATCAACAATAAAATAAAACAATGGAAACAAATAAGGTATTCTGTCCCGTCCAACCATTCCGTGTCACTTCTGACCACATTTTCTAAATTATTGCGTCTGTAATTTGGCGCCTGCCAGTGACTGGAAAGCTCCCCCGGGAGTGGAGACGGGCATACATTGTGTGCGGGTGAGCCTGAATCCGATGGCTGGGGTGGGTCCTCTTTCCGTAATATAGCCATCCTAGAATGCATATTAATATTTGAATATATTAATATTTGCGTTGGTACCGTGAGGTGGAGATCAAATTCAAAATTAAATCGGCCAGATTCTGGACTAAATTAACCAGTATGTTGCAATGATTATGGACAAGTTACGACCTGGGTAGTCATTCGTTTATGGTAAGCCTCCCTCATTTATTTAAAGTAAACTTGGCTTTGCATTTGTAATTTTTGTATGAAATCTCATATTTGATAAATTATCGCATCAGATTATGTGTGCGTGCGTTTCATGAATATTGATGACTAGCGCATGACGTATAGGTCCTATTGAGCCAATCAAATGCAGCGACAGGATGGCTTTATTACGAGGGAAAAAGACGCGGCTATATTAACACAGATCATTGATATTATTGCAATGACGACCTTCGTCATTGCCTTGTTTTCGTTCACATTCTGCCCCATTCTGCATTAATATTCTCCTCCTTGTTTTCGTTTTCTTCCTTATCGTCAGGAAATCGCATTCGTTTTGCACGTAGTGCTTGTTATTCCTAGTTAGGTACTTTCCTCATGTCCTTTTCCTTTCAAATTTCATAGGCATAGTCTCTAACATCTCATCAAGGTCACTACATTCTTCGATTCTCGAAATCACTCATGCATAACCGTCCAGGCGCCATTTTGTCTGTTTCTGGTCCATTTTAAGGCCTTTCTTTCTTCCTTCCTATCTCCACTATCCTAGATCCTACAAATTTCTAACAAATTCCTCTAGATAGTCTAAGAGATGTTCTTTCATCTCCGACACATAACCTGCCCTTCAAAATGCCATCTTCGTACTCAAAATTCAAATCTGAAACCGACTCCGTCAAAAATTTCACAAATTCTGAAAAAATGGACCCCTAAAAATCTAAAACTGCCATAACTTTCTCATGTAAATTCCGTTTTGTATTTAAATCTCACAGTATCCTTATCTCATAATTGCACCAAAAAAATGACAAGTTTCATGCTCCAATGGCTATGCAAAACATAAATAGCGCCCTCTAAAGTTCTGGGAATTGGCTTTCTCTCTGTGGCCGTATCTCCATAATGGCATGGCAAACCCGTACCCTTTTTTGGATTTAGATACTTGAAGATATTCCCTTTCCAGCCATATACAAAATTATATACCCTATCACTGACCAACTTTGAGAAAATCGCCCTCCAAATTCGCCATTTTCAAGAAAATTGAGAAATAACTTCAACTTGCTCTAAACCGGCGATCTTTATACCTACATCAATGAAACTTGGCAGACACATGTATCCATATACGTGACAACTGTCTGCTAAGTTTAGTAAATTGTAATGCCCTCTTCGCCAAATTATCGCCAAAAATGATGAATTTACTATGCTTTACGTAATAACGCGTTTGATGCGTGCAGTACGTTTTGCGCAGATGACAATGGTTTCAAACTGACCGCACTGAAGTGCCCTTTCGAATGATACCAAGTATGGTATAATTATGTTCACGCAGAAAATTGTGAGTAAATCGCATTTGAACAAGGGTCCCTTTATGAATTCCGCCGAGTTTCCGCCCTATTATAACACGTTTCGGCCATGACGTCATTTTTTTAAGACTGTTATTCGGTTGTGTTAGTATGGGCGGCCGTTCGTGCCAAAGCACGCGTCGCAACATGTTCATCATGCACCAAGTCCTATTGGTTTTGCACGCAGTGCTTGCGAGCCCGCTCTAGATCCCTTCCTCTACTCCAATTCCCTTCAAAATTCGTAGGCGTAGTCTCTAGCATTCCTTCAAGGTCACTGAATTCTTTGTTCTCCGGAAACCCTCATGCGTGACCGTCCAGGCACCATTTTTCCATTTCGGGCCGTTTTGGTGACCTTTCTTTCGCCCTAACTATCTCCACTATCACAGAAGCTACATACTTCTTACATATTGCCCTGGATAGTCCGAGAGTAGCTCCTTCGTTTGACACGTAGAAACATGGCGTCATTGCACGCACATCGTTGTGACACGATTGCATTTCTAGTTTTACTTATTATTTAAAAATTATTATCGGTATTAGTAGCAGCAGGAGTAGTAGTACTAGTTCTAGTAGTAACAATGGTTGGTGTCGTTGTTTTCGTCGTTGTCGTTTTTATTGGGAAAGACAATATTCATGCTCCCCGGAAGATTGTCTGGATGACTTTGATACACCATATACGACGCATTATCAATCAATACAGAGCAGTAGCTCTAAATATTTATTATTTATTATTTATTTATTTATTCAAACATATTTATACAGGCTGGTACACAAGATCAGAAGTAAATCTGTTTTGCATCTTGGACCTGGTATTAAAAACATCATATAAAAAGTAGTTAAATAACAAAGTATAACAAAGTAAAATACACAATACATCATAGAAAATACAAAATATGGTAGTATAATAATTCAAGGTCTTAACAACAATGATTCTATCGGTAAATGTATATAGGCCTACCGATCACAGATTCTTACGCAAGATCATGGAATTACGCAACATAAGATCTTACAGATGAAGAAAACTCTCCAATTAAACTCATATAAATGTCATCAACAACAATTTTACAGAATCGCCAAAAGAAGCTTGTCAGTTTGTAGAAGAGCAAGTGTTATCTCAATGCCAAATTATATCTCTATAGTAAAAGTATATAAAGAACTCTTTTCAATCGTGGAAGTTTTAAACCCGACTGTGACATGTATATCATGCATGTGTATATATATTTATGGAGATCATGTACTTTGCGCGTTAGTGCCGCGGCTGAGACCCACAGTCCGTTGATGTATACCGCGACAACTCTACTTTAAATGTGTTTAAAGGTGTATGCATTTACAAAATATGCCCGCCTAATGTTATTTCTTTGCAGTGATATTGCTGTCCAAGTAATCAGTGTTAGGAGGACTTCTAGAGCTCACACTATTAATTGTTTTTGTTTTTGAAATAATTTTTCCATCTCAGGGAAACCCCGATGAGCAAATCCGTTTGACATTCGATGCCTTTGACCTGGAAGCTTTTGACACCACGAATAATAAGTGCTGGGATTACGTTAACATCAGAGCAGGCAGTAGTTTGTATTCTGAAGGAACGGATTATTGCGGGAATACACTGCCTAACGAAATAGTAGCTGACGAGATCGTGTTAAGTTTCCATTCTGACGACAGCGTTGCCAAAAAAGGATTCCATGGAACATACACCAGAGAGACAATATCAGGTAATCCGGTAGCACTCCCTAAATGTTTTACCTCACTGTGATTAGATGGTAGATTACGGAATCTTTTCGGCGAGATGACGAGATAATTTAAGACAGTTTAGATTAGAAGACGAGAAGAAAAGTTGTTGGGACTCGGCAAGTCGACTTGTTTATAGGACGAGAAGTTGAGTTGCTGGAACTCGGCAAGTCGACCTGTTTAGGACGAGAAGACATAACATGCCACGATGGAGGAATCCCCGAAAAATTCGTTCAAATGGGAGGAGAAATCTGACGTATTTTTCCTCCCCGGCCAAAGCTGTCTTAAAATTTGGGGGTAGTGGTTAGGGTCATCTCGTACATTGTGAATATTACGCTGACAAGCAAAACAAAATATGGCGTCAAATTATACGGGGGTATTAACCCTCCGTTCCCCGTCCCCACCAAAAATATACAATAATAATAACAACAATAATAATAACAAATAATTATTTTATTACAAAAAAAAAGGTCATTGGTAATGGGAAGGATGAAAGGGCCTTGTCCTAAACAAGTCTAATTGCCAAGTTTAAACAACTCGTCTACTGGTCTCTCAACTTGTCTTCTTGTCCCCAATCATCTCGTAATTTCGTCGGCACTGTTATGCTTCCTTATAGTAGATGCCGTTAGTATCCGGACGCCTACCCCTGGACATCCACCCCCCGGATAGCAACCCCCAGTCAACTACCCCCTAGGGCAACCACCCTATAGGACGACTACCCCCGGACAACAACCCCCGGACAACTACCACCAGACAACTACCCCCTATGATAGTTGTCCCGGGGGAAGTTGTCCTAGAGGATGGTTGTCGTAGGGGGTAGTTGTCTGTTGGCAGTTGTCTGGTGGTAGTTGTCCGGGGGTAGTTGTCTGGGGGTAGTTGTCCGGGGGATAGTTGTCTGGGGTAGTTGCTCGGGGGTAGTCGTTCTAGAGGGTGGCTGCCCTAGGGGGTAGTTGACTGGGGGTGGATGTCCAGGGGGTAGGTGTCCTAGAACCAGTAGATGCATACCGAATGGCTCAACAACTGTAACATCATTTTACGTGGCGTATTTAATGGCAAAGATGATTGCAAAATAATGTCGTCAGTATACAAAACTTGATCATTATTTTCTCAAACTCTATAATTACTGCTTATCCTTACATCACCTTTATTCATGTCAAGCTGTAATCACTAGTCTGATGGAAATTTCACATTGCCCGAATAGGTAATGTTATCGTGATGTAGTGGCGAGAATTTTGTATCAACTCAGAAAACTTGTCAAAGGTGTTTTACTCCAAAAATCTTTTCCGTTTTGGAGGACCTATATTATATGACGATATGCTATTGATGACATTTTGAGTACTGCCCCGAGAGCGAAGGTGCCTTGTAAAAAAAGAAGAAGATAGTAATGGCTTTTTGTAGCGTACAAACAGGGGTGTTGTCGCATATTATACTGACCTCATTTATCGAATATTTGAAACAACTTTCCTTATTTTGTCCGATTTCTCCCTATGTCACCATCCTTTTTCACTTACTTTCCTGCTTCCACATAAATCAACGTATTGCAATGGTCGGATTGCCCGTCAAACAATCTCGAATGCCATAGATGAAGAAAAAAATCCTTTGTCAAGATTGAATTAGCCCGCAATCTATATTATTTCCACTATCATTTACCAAACGTTTGTTATCTTATTTTCCAAGGAGGAGTTATTACGTGTCCTGTTCAAAAGGCAACATGTACAGATACCATTACCCTCGCAGCAGGATGCACCGCCGAGATTACGTCACCAAGTTACCCAGCTTCATACCCCCTCAATCGGAAATGCATCTACACCATCAACTCCCCAAACAACCAGCTCGAACTTGCCTTTGATAACTTCAACACAGAGCAAGACTATGACACCGTGAAAGTAACAACAGACGCGGGAGTGAGCAGGTAAGATAATGCTTCAACCAGGGGGGCGTTTCACAAAATTGTCATCAGTGACAAATGACAGTTTTTGTTATAAGCTACTGAAATCCTTGCTTCTGATTGGTTATCAGCAGATTTGTTACTGATGTTATTCATTTGTCATTGAAAGCAGGCTTTGTGCAACGGGGCCCAGGTTTCTAACTTATTGAATTTCGAATGGGTCCTTGTCCTATTCCCCATATCTATTGAGTATTTTTCAGAAGAATTAAAAAAAAAAAAAAAACATGAATGTTTTACTCTTTCTTTTTTTACTAATATTATTGTAGGGGAAGTCAAGGGAATTGATTGCATTGAGGCTGCTTGAATACCATATCTTTATAACAAGTCAATATTATTTTGTTTTATATATTTTGTTGTTCATGAAAATGTATTGGTTCTAAGACATGGTGCTAGCTGCTAGAAATCCAACCTTACTACCTTTTATCGAAATTTTTTCGGTCCGTTTTGTTCACTACCCCCCCCCCCAAGAGCTTTAGTCTTTCAATCGAGTAGTTAATAGGGCAAAATGTTTCTTTAATGGGTTTATACTGATGATGATGATCAGATGATAATAATGATAATTATTATAAATGATAATGATAATACACTAACTACTTCTACTTATGATAACAATAATACCTTTTAAAGAGGCAGAGTTGGAGCTCAATCCCCCTTCCCCTAAAAGTCGCGAGGCATATGCAGAAAATGAAAGCTAAACCTGAACCCCCCCCCCTTTACTATTCTAGAACCGCTCCTGCTGTGACTCTTCCGAAAGATATTCACCTTTTGACAGTTTCAATGTTCGCCTTCCAAGGTCGAAATTCCTATAACACCAGAAGAAGCATTTTACTGGTTGCTCCTGGTTTCTACTGTTTTTTTTAGAGACCAGTAGAGTCTTCTGGTATCAGGAGGAACTGAAGTCAAACCAGTAGAAACCTTTACATAAATAAGCTTATACTGAAATAATGACAAATCTCTTTCCTGTTCCAGCTTTTCCGGGGCATCCAAGCCAGCGCTAGTAACGAAGACGAGCACCATGACAGTGGAATTCAGTTCGGACTATTCCGTGACCAGCACAGGTTTTAGTGCGACGATAACAGCCAAGGCCTTGTAGATTGAATGGACAACGACTCCAAGAATCCTACCTCCTTTTCTCTTCTAAAGCCCTAAAATGTGTAACCTATTTCTTCTTTCCGGAGGATCATAATTAAAGGCACACTGTCCTTACTTGTAGCTACTTGCTCCCTCTATATAGAAAACTTCCCCAATCGGTGCCTGTTGGTCCCCTATGATCCTCTTTTTCTTATGTTAAATGAGAGCTGAGTTAATGAGATAGCTACCTGTCACAGTGACCTCGCTGGCACGCTGGGTGGTCTAATCCCTTCTGGCTGAAGTAGTAAAGCCTGCCTTTAAAACAATTGAAACAAAAACCATTGAGAGTGTTATCTTCTTCCTCTATATACATATATGTATAATCGACAATGGTGTTGACAATTTACTTGACAAACCTGCAAACCCAGTAGGGAGTTATGGTGGAATCCTTGGTTGTAAATTCAATTACATGTAATTTCGAAGTTATTTCAAGCTCATATAATTAGTTTGTTCTTTGCTTTAGATATTAGGCTTCTTTCATCCATTCTTCCATGTTTTATTTCGCTTTCTTTAAATGACTTCCAGGAGATAATTTAATCACGAGTTAATGATCTTAGATACAGATTTCCATCATAATTATGAAATCGTAAAACATTTAACTGTTATGCTCCAATATCCTTCAAATGATAAGTTTGACGAGTGTTCCTCATTATGTTATAATACCTGAAATGTAGCTGAAATTATACAAGATGTTTCATTCTCTGCATATAGAATAAAGTATATTACGCAAACTAACAAATGCTGTCCAACATGAATATTTTTTTGATTTGATTTATCGTGCAGATTTATTGCAGCACTAGATTATGATGTCTATAGCTCGGTTGCTTGGTTTGAGTGCTTGATTGGTTGATTAATTGATTGGATTGATTGATTGGTTCGTTGATTGATTGGTTAATATTGATTAATTGGTTGATTATTATCGGTTGTTTGGATTGATTTGTTGATTGGTTATAGTTGATAAGTTGATTGGTTGATTGGTCGGTTGGCCGGTTTGTTGATATATTAATGATTGGGCGGTTGGTTTGTTGATTGATTGGTTGATTCATTCATTCTTTTTTTATTAAATTTAAGAATGGACCGAGTGTTCTTTCTTTCTCTGCATACAGCAAAAAAAAAAAAAAATGCTACTCTTAGGCCTATAAGTATATACTTAAAAAAAAAAACTGTTAATGTATAAGCGTGTTTTAGACAGGAGCGTAGAAATAACGGGGGATGAAGTATTTTAGGTCGGGGTAGCGTGTTCAACCACCCCAGGTTTCAGGCCCCCTCGCAAGAAAAAAATAAGGTAGAAAATGCATGTAATTATTTCGCATAACCACAATGGATACTACACAGTGTAGGTTCCTCAAGAGTCGGTTGTGACAAGACGGTGACTGGTATGGCTAGTAGGAGTATGGATAATATACAGTAACCATAGCCCAATATCACTGAACGGCGAATGCTTACGAACCTAGGACAACTATCCCCTCGGACAACTACCCCTCGGACAACTACCCCCTTGGATAGTTGTCCGAGGGGTAGAGTTATCCTATAGGGTGGTTGCCCTAGGGGATAAGAGCAATTTTTTGGGGTCCAATTTTTTTGAAATATTTAGCAGCGACTCAGCCGGCCAGTGAATACGCGGGGGGGGGGGGGGGAAGTTACACTGATTTTTTTTTTTTTTTTTTTTTTTTTTTTTTTTTTGGGGGGGGGGGGGGGGGGGGAGGGGCGACATTTTTTTGGTATTTATTTAATTTTTGCTGGGGGGGGGTGGCGTTGTTGATCCGCGCCTGCCTCCATCATATACTTATAATAAGTCTTATTACATAGCTCTATGAACTCCATACAAAATTTGAAAGAAATCCGTCAAGGAATGTGGCAGTTGGAGCGCACACAAGAATATGACGCGGCGGACGCGGCGTAACGCTGCTGAATCTAAGGTACTCCACCGGCATACTGCCGGGGGATAAAATAAAAGGCAAGTTCAAGTTCAAGTTCAATAAAAATGCAAATGCAAATGTAAATAATATATATAGGAATGACACTATTATTATTATGTCCCAAGATGCCGCCATATTAAATGTGTAAATCATATAAAAATAGTTCGACAGATAATCTATATTTCACAATAATGAATCTGGTTATATAATAGCGTTTAATACGGAATACCGTCTCTAAACGCCTTACATATATATTCAAAAAAAAATAAACAGCTGTATCTACATGTATATGTTTTCAGCTGTGTTGTAAACTATTTCATTTTTATCACTAACCTAACCGTCTAGTCTTTAAAAAAGTATTACAATTTTTATATACTGAGTATAACCGAACATAACGAAGTATGATAATGTAAAAAAGAACAAAAATCTGGACATAGCCCGATAAGGGACTTGAACCCTTGACCCTCAGATTAAAAGTCTGATGCTCTACCGACTGAGCTAACCGGGCTCACATTTAAAAAGGCGGGGCAAAAAATGACAATGAATTATTAAAGGGAGTGTATCATGACGAAGACTATGTGTCTTTCCCGTGGGCCTACTCGGGGCCAATCGGGTATATTAGGGACTTTTAGATTCGCACGAAGACAATAATGGGGATCGCTACGATCGACGTCCTTTTATAATGCACTGCACTGTTAGAAAAAAATTAAACAAGTTGTTTAAAATTTTAAACAACCCCGAGTTAACCGGTGAATCGCTCAACTGTTGTTTAAAAATTAAACAAATTAAGGTTGTTTACATTTTGAACACTTAGTTGTTTAAAAATTAGGAAACCTTTTAAACAACAGTTGTTTAGTAATAAAATTGCACAACTCGGTTGTTTAAAGCAAGTTGTTTAAATTTTAAACAATAATGTTTAAATTACTAAGCAACTGTTGTTTATTCAGTATTACTGCACAACTGGGTTGTTTAAAAGGAGTTGCTTAAATTTTAAACAGAACTGTTTAATGGTTATTATCTGGTTGTTTGAATTTGTCAAATGACCTACTGGAACCACTCCTGCAATAATCACAACGATTTATACACTGTAACATGCAGAGCTTGTTGCCAATTTACTTCAACATTTGTTCATCATATTCATGGCAGTGACAGACAACATTATTATTTGTCTCTATAACTTCACCTAAACCCCATCGGCGAAGCCGAGAAGAACCAAGTCGTCGCCTTGCCCTTGTTCCGCCATTTTCGTCTGCACTTGCACTGCACACTAGCACTGCATGCTTGCATGCATGTATTATGTACGTACCTTGTGCATATCGCATGTGTGTGCGCAAATTGCAATCGGGTATCGAGAAAATATCAACGACGCCCCCGGGACTTTTTAAACAACTCTGTTTAATTAAATATTTTTGTCTTTTAATACATAGTTGTTTAAGTCAATCGAGCACTGATTTTTCGATTTTGAACAACGTTGTTTACTTTTTTAAACAACATTCCTTTAAACAGTGATATTTTAAACACCGTTCTAACAGTGTGCCTTGAATGGACGTCATACGTATCAGTCCACGCAAATCTAAAAGTCCCTAATACGACTACGGACGACGCGACCGCAGCATTCACGTGCGTGCAACATACGCAAAACCGAAGCGTGAGGAGTACTTCATTTAATCAAGTCCTTTCGTTTACGTGCAGTTGTCCAAAAGAAGGCGTAGATGGCGTTAACCAGTGTTTGCCATGATACACTCCCTTTAAAATCATTAACGAATGAGCGAGGATGTCAACAAATGTTCATCAAACATGACGTTACTGATTTAGGTTAACTCGCCTAGTCCAAAATATAGGGGTCGAAGTTCAGAGCCAGAAGGGCATTAACTATATATGTTAGTGCATTTGAGTTAAAGGTACTATGTCCCATTTGCAGGCCAAACAAATGAAAAGGTTAATTTCCAACGGCATTTGAAAGACAATACTAATTTAAGAACTTCTCTAAAAAAGGGGGGCTTGAAAATGTCTTTAAGTGGGAAAATAACGACTATTAGTTGTCGACTCGACTTAGGAGCTATAGAGCCAGTAAGTAATAGTCTGATTTTCAGACCATAGCACCGAATGGTCGTACGTTTTATGCTACGCAAAGATTCACTCAGTTTATTTTTGGCCATTACAAGAAGTGAGTTATTGATGTAGACAAATGCTCATGTACCCTTTACAGCTCATTTTATGTATGTTATTACCAAAGATAAAAAAGCCAGTCAGTCACTCAATAGTGCCCGACAGTGAAGTCTAGCAAGTAAACGGGTTTCCTTGCATAATTTGAATATTAGGACACTGCTCAAGTTTAAATTTCACAGATAGGACATACAAAAACATATTAATAATTCCTGCAAAGTTCTACAGAATTAGATGTTGGCTGCAAAAGGGACATAGTATCTTTAATGCTCTTCTGGTTCCAAATAGACAATTTTTTTAAAACCAAAATTGTGTAAAGCCTGAAGTGTCTAGTTTACAAATTGTTATCATCCCATTGGCAAATCTAGTTTCATGGGATTCGAAAATGGTCAGTTTTGCGGCCCGTTTACACCTTTTTGGGTGAAATTCCATACTTTTTATATCGTTTGAACTAGACATCATGAAGGAATAAATGAAATAACTTTCTACTTTTGGGAATCTGGAAAGTAACCCGTTGGCCCGCATGCTGCTAAAACTTGAACTGGGCTTTTGACGCAATATTTTACTCTGGCATTATTTTCTTCGGGCTTTATTGAGTCAGAAACATAGGATTGGGTAAAGATTACAAATGGAGTTTATGTTAGGGTTATCTGGTCCAAAGCTGACATCAGGAACTCGGTTAGAGTATAACATTTAGCAGTTTCATTTACAGAAGTATAACAAAAAAATCATTGGCCTTAAAAAGATGACCCCAATTTCGTTTTATTCCGCAACAAATATCCAGTCAAGGACGGCATTTTGTCATTCGCAAAATATTTGTTTTCTCGTGTCAAGACAAAGAATAGATGTGAACCTACTTTCATTTTATGTCCATTTACACTAATAAATTATAAGAAATCTGCATGGATTAATGTAAAAGACCTTCCTTATTGTCTTTGAATGCCCTTGCCCTAAGACAAAAGTATGGGAGATAGATCCATTTAATAAATTGAATAGCTGGTTCCTCTCTTTAAACACAAATGATCTCAATTGCGGTTTATATTCCTCTTTGATTTTCCTTTGTTTTCAAAATATCATTGAATTAAGTATTTTGTGTAAAGCAAAAGAGTCGTATGCAGGAATGTGGAAGTTCTTACGATACAATGTGGAAAAACAAGATGAATCGGCATAACAATTTTACTGATAAAAGGATTTCATGACCCGAAACATTTTTCCCTTGAAACCTAAATAGATGAACCCGGACATGGCAAAGATGCAAAAGAAGGTTTAGATTTAAATCAACAAACGGAAAATATTCTTATTAACATCTTCCGCAAATGCAAATGAATTTAGTCAATTTATGATATCAATCAAGTATGAAGCTTGATAAATGTCTCAATTAAGGGTTTTTCTAAAGAATGCTACACGCGCGGTGCATTTGCTGAAGAGCAATGAAATAAAACGGGAATGCAGTGTTAAAAAATAATGCACAGTCAACCAAGGAGTACACACTAGAATAAGAATCTATAAAACCATCAATAATAAAGACCAAAAAGAAAGAAAGAAAATAGAGCCACGTGCTGTGTTCAATAACGAGTTTGTTATTCCTGTTTGGGGGCACTTTGTGTAAGTTGAAACGCGTGCGATGCATTCTGATAACCCCTAAACTCCTCCCCCCTAACAATAACTGGCGAGGAAAAAAGCTTCAAAGTCGAGGCGTGATGGCTCAGTGGTATAGCAATGGTCTCGTAACTGAGAGGTTCTGGGTTAGAAACCAAGTCGATGGGCTAGTCTTTGGTAAGGCATTAATTCATTTTACCAAGTCCCTCGGAGAGGACTTAAAGCCGTCGGTCCCTTGCTTGCCAATATACAAATATGTAATATGCTTCCTTAGCATTAACAAAATAAAAAATAAAAACTAAATAAATAAATCATCATCATCAAATGGAGAGCTCTCGTTTGGCAATTCCCGACTACTTTTCATATAATTCCATGATTCACTGGGATGTATTTGCTGCGTATGCCTTATTGTTATTTTCTAGTCCCTCTAATAAATAATACAATAACTAAAAATCTATATTTTGTAAAGGGCCACAGTTGGGGAATAATATACCTCATGATATAAAATCTATTCCAGAAGAAATAAATCATCTCTAATCCAAGTATATAAATAAAGATTGATTCTGTACACGGTCAGGTTTTTGTTTTGTTTTTATTTTTTCCCGTTTATTTAGGCATTAGTTTTTTTTTAAATCACCTATAAAACAACAATATTATACTGTATTCCTGTTGCGGTGGCAGCACCAATAAAGCCTTTGGCGCTCCTAGCTGTCTCCACATTCATATGACATTTTTGTTTTTGTTGTATTCTAATATAAATGTTTCTCTTCAAACTTGTACGCTATGTATTTTGTATTTTTGTATTTTATATGTTTTTTTATGACGTTGTAATGATGAATGAAATACAGATCAATTACAATTACTACTGGCGAAAGGGGAAATGAAATTCCTTCCTTTTTCGATGTCTATGAAATTATAAAGTGGCCATTTGTTAAAGGGATCGTTTAACAATGTTAAATCTGAGATACACGGCCCTACGTGTTATCAGTGTCTGTGATATGGTGTAATATTGAAGCCCTAAAAAAATTGCGCTTCAAAATGATCAAGAAGTGCTTCAAAAAAGTAAAAATCTTTGAGTGACCGGTTTTACCATACTCGTTTTCCCCAATAGACTGTAGTGTTATGAAAACCGTCAGGCGAACGGTTTTCAAAATTTGTAATTCCAATCATAAATATCTTGATAATCAGACAGGCGATAGGCTTGTAAAAGTCATGGGGTTCCTGACTGACCTAAAGGTTTGTAATTATCATTGCATCATGAGCTAAATCCAGAATTTTGTTTCAGAATCTGAGACAAAGTTACCGGATCCCTTTAAGGTACTATCAATCCGCGTAAACTGTTTATCACATATCCTCTGATTTAAAGGTATAGACCAGTTTTGGAAACGCCCCCCTCTCAAAAAATGAAATTGAAGCTCTTATTACCAGTCATGTGAAAGAAAATGTTTTGACTAATACGTGAACAAATTTTGCCGAGAAACCATCTGGACTGGATATAGGGTAATCCCATATACATCTTTCTGTGTACAGTGCTTGTAACTTTACCAAGACTTGGCCAAATTTCTTATCATTTTGATTATTCCAGAACCTTGCAGTACCCATTAATACTTCAATGCTACATGATCTACCTTTTCTAATAGATTTCACAACGTTTCTTTCCCAATGCAATAGCATGACTAGAACTGGTCTATACCTTTAACATCATATTATTACGAATTATCGAATTATCGAATAATGTTATTAAATTTCTCTGAAGACAGTTTAGGCAACATTTTGATTTATATTCAGGGAATTATTAAAACCACTAGTCGTAAATTATCTCATATTTAATCATGTTGTTACGGTCTCTTTGACAAATGTATGCGGAAATACATTGCGATCCTAAATACGGACACGTCTAAATACGGATACTCTTGTTGCAATTCGATAGTTATATTTTTCGCCTTATTCTGTCCAATTTGAAGAAATTACAAACTATCTTTTACCAAAAAAGATCCTTGTTTCGCTTTTAACTTGTCTTTCATCGAATTGAAAAGGAAAGGGGATCTTTCAAGCTTCCTGTCGGCTCTTTAGAACTGCTTTCAAATCGAGGGGATTTTTCATTTACATTAAAGCCCCCCTAAAGTGTTGGGAGCCCCACAAATTTGATGGCAACATTTCACTTAAACAGTATCATAATGTGAAAGAGGATGTCATTTAAGACACACTTCTGCAATGGTTTCCCCCGAAATAATGTGTATTAAGGCAAATATTGATCAAAGAATACCAAATGTGGGTTTTCTGTTGTACGGAGAAAACCTGAATTTTTAAATTCTTTCATTAATATTCGACTTCAAACACATTTGTTTTGAAAATGAAAACCTTTGCAGAAATGTGTCTTAAATGACATAAGAGGGGCCAGGTGAAGTGAAAATAACCCGGTCGCAACTATTTTCGAAATTCTAACAAACGTTTCTTAAGATTTGCCCTTAATCATTATATTTAATATCGAAAGATTATAACAACAAATAATTAGCTATTAATAGGAAGAGGAAGAAGCCTGACGAAAAAGGGAAAGAAGAAGAAGAAGAAGAAGAAGGAGTATGAGGAGAAGACGAAATAGAAGAAGTAGAAGTAGAAGAAAAACAAAAGTGACTATAACCTCAAGTCGCACTATCCTCCGTTTCCTCTTACTATCCCCACTTCTACTTTTTCGTCTTCTTCTTCATTCTTTTTCTTAATCTTACCATTCCCTTTTCTTTCCTTTCTTTACTCTACACCATTATCATGTTCTTCTTCACTTCTCTATATCTCCTTAATGTATATAAAATGAGTTAGGGAGATCAAATAAGAAATATGAACTTTAAAGTAAAATACTATTTTATACAACAATACTCATTTATGTCTTTATGTATTGTATTTTAAATTTGTAAAATATTGCCCAATTTTGCCGTTTAGGCCGCGATGCATTGTTACTCTTTTATTCTCAATAAAACCATTATCAATTAATCAAGTCGAAAATGCAGAACGGGTTGGTCTTCGCTATGGCTTTGACTTTAAATGTCTCTAGATGGCGGTATTCGTCCTTATCTGCAAGGGCTTTAAGCGCTCGTAAGCACAGTACGTGTGATTCAGTTGACAGATAACGATCGGATGCATAGATTTTGTTTAAAGCTTTTTTTGCCTTTATTCATATTTTCATAATTATACAAAATGATGAAGAGGAACATAATTGTTCTTATAGTATAAACATAGTACGTTGTCTCATACATTATAAACACAGACATATTTTTAAAATATTTTCCATAAGTATCCAAAATAATATAATACATATTCAATCAAGAAAACAAATCGTGATACAATTCTGCAATTTGGGAGAAAAAAAAATAGATTTTTCAATATAAAAAAGGAAAAGGTGATGGTAATACGTCATATTTATATTTTCAGATACAACATTATACAAAGGAATTTTTTTTACAATATAAACATATCTTCTATGCAAATTAATTGATTCAATATAAATTAAGCAATCTCAATGAAGATTTTCTTATATATAAACAAAAAGTATAAGATGAAGGTGCTGCTTCATAACCCATAATAAACCAGTTTCTTATTGTACTGCGAGTGACATACGTCGAGCGCCATCTAGTGACCATTTATGCAAAAACCAGATACCATTAAATATATATATATATGTCGGCAATCAAATCGTAATATGATATGGAAAGACATATTGCACAAACAACTGTTATAGAAAAGAAATTCTGTAAAAAAATGTTGAGCGGTCGAGATATCAGTTGCACTACAAAGATTTATTCTTGGGCTACTAATCTTACTAGATTATTCAGCAGCATATCATATGTAGATATTGGATATGAATACGAATTAAAGTAAAGTGCACTACCCGACTAATTAAACTTAAGATATCTCACTCAGATCACACTCCAAATACAATGAAGTGAAACTGAAATCGAAATGTAATAGTAAACCTACTTTAGATAAGATGGAAGATAATGTTGTGCTGATGTTTTCAGAAATAGATTAAGAATGTAGACGGGAGATTCTTTGAACTGCATTAATATGAACTCCTCAATTCTCCGAACTCAAATTAATCGCCAAATATCAAAAACTGAGCAATAACAACAAGAGTGATATGGTGGAGATATGGGGAGGATAGTGTGTGTGTGTGTGTGTTAGAGAGAGAGAGAGAGAGAAAGAGAGACAGAGATAGAGAGAGAGACAGAGATAGATAGATAGAGAGAGAGAGAGAGAGGGGGGGTAGGGGCGTTGGGCGCAATTAACGGTCTGCACGATTTTCAAATTTCCGGCACCTCCCCCCCCCCCCCCCCAGAATCTAAACGAAGTAAAATGTAGGCCTAGATGCTGCTTGTAAGTATGTAGAAGGCCTACAACAGAAAAAGAGTGAAAGAAAAGAATGTTAAGACGAAAAATAAGAAAATCTAAGACAAAATGAATTATTTAATGAGAAGGCGATTAAGACAACGGAAATGTTGACAATGTATTTTGGAATACTCATCATACTATTTACGATGGCGGTCTCCTGCGTTTTTTAGTAATTTATCTTTTTTCTTTGAAAAATATTTATGTTTGAATGCATCTTATTTAATGTACTGAAAACGTTATAATTATGTGTAATGAAGAAATGATTGTTAATTTATGTATTATGATTAATATATAATATTTTGAAAACGCAGAAATAAAAACAAAACCAAGCAAAATTTGTGCTTAATGATAGAAGTAATTACCAATCCCGGTTAGCTCAGTCGGTAGAGCATCAGACTTTTAATCTGAGGGTCAAGGGTTCAAGTCCCTTATCGGGCTAAGAATTATAATTTTTGTTTGAAACCTTTTGAGCGAGACACAATTTTGGAGGATGCCCGAAAGGACTGGCTAAAATAATTCTGACAGGATGATTAGTTAATACTCCAAACAAGAAAGTGATATTCTACGATCAACCAAACTCACGATATGTCCAAGATCGGTTGAACTTTTTTAGACCCCTTTTCTTTTACCTCGATCAATTACATGTATGTGCCCCCCCCCCCCCCCAACATCAAACTCTAGCTACGTGCCTGATGGCAAGCGGGTAAAACATTGGCGAATTTTTTTTTCAGTGTTTCACTCGTTTTATTCTCATTAGAGACTGAGCACAACTCATAATAGAGTATGTTTAATATCAACTATGAAATTTTACAGGTATTTTTTTTTTTTTTTTTTTTTTTTTTGGGGGGGGGGGGGGGGGTGGGTATTCTATCTCTCTTTAATCAGGGAGATCCTCTCATCTCCCTGCTTTAATCGTAGCGATATAGAGTTGATACGTACATACAAATTCAGTTAATGTATAGGCCTACACATTAAGATCTCCCTGGTATACATCAAAAGTAAACCTGGGGCCCGTTTCATAAAGCTTTTGACCTACGACTATAACGAACGTGATATCTTTGACAAATCTAATTACGAATATCGTAACCTGTTATAGAGTGATTATCCGTTTCATAACTCTAATAACAAGATGATATCGTCTCTTTGACGGTGTTGTGGTCGAGTGGATACGTCACCGGACTGTCGATCACAAGGTCCGCAGTTCGAGTCCCGCTGCGGCACTAATGTCCTTTGGCAAGTCATCGATGTACATTCGCCACACTCCACCCAGGTTAGGTAAATGGATACCTAGTAGGATTATTCCTTGAAATGCACTGTGCGCTGATAACAGCTACCGGAGCTAAAGCTAGGGTAATAATTTCCAAAGCTCTTTGGAAGCGCATAGAGATGTTATTTCATAACGTATTATGCGCTATACAAGAACTGAACTATTATTAAATATTTTTTCAGGAGAAAACAGAAACGCAGGTGGAATTTCTCTCTGGATCGGAGGAGGTGCAGGCACTTTGCACATTTTGTCGAGAGAATGGGAGAAATCTCTTTGCATGGCAAAGGGAGCACCCCGGATTAAAGGTAATAGGTAGGTAATGGTAACAGGAGGCGCGATAGCTCAGTCGGTAGAGCAGCGGTCTTGTAGTCCCGTGACCCAGGTTCAAAACCAAGTCTATGCGCTAGTGCCCTTTGGTATGGTATTAACCCTCATTATTACAAGATTAATTACAAGAAGATCCCTCGGAGAGGACTTAAAGTCGTCGGCCGTCTGGTTGCTTGCTAATAACAAGCATTTATGCTTTCTTAGCAGCCATGTAAAATAACCACCACCACAATCCAATTATTAGGATTTTGATTGATGATGAAATACAATTTAAAATTAAATATTTTATGGTTGATATAATTTTTGAAATAAAAATATGTCAGTCGTCAGTCGTGTCCGCGCGCTTCGCGGGGACCTGTGCATCCGACGTGGACACGTTACGAAATTGGTCTATTACTTTTCAGATAGACAGTAACCAATTTATCTACATGTGTCGGGTATAACTTGTCCCCCTTCCTTTTCCTTCCCCTCCCTCTATTTATATCCTCTTCTCTCTATTTTCCCTCCTCCACCGTGTCCACCTTTCGTTCCTATATTTCTCTCTCTCTCTCTCCCCCCCCCCTCTCTCTCTCTCTCTCTTCTTACTATTTCGCTCTTCAATCTAGTCTCCTTCCGATCTTTTTCTCTTCTCAATCTTTAAATGTCGACTCCTTTCTTATAGGTTTTTCCTATTATTATGTAATGTATACTAATGCTTTTTTAATGTCATGACTCTCGTTTCAATGTATGTACATTATGTGACGTATACACCTAAGTGTTTATTAATTATTTTGTAACTATGTACATTGTACTTTGTTTATGTGCTGCCAGTGGAGGCCAATTTTCTTTGTTTTGATTGTGGATCAATATATAGTTTTAATATTCAGAAGAGGTAACATGACGTTTTTTTCCTTCAGTTTAAGGTTTCTTTTGGTGTTGTCCATAGTATTTTCAACATAATATGCTCTTCATAAATGCAATTTTCTATACAGGCTTGCCATGTCTTACTACTCACAATAATGATATTCCACTCTTATATTGCGCTTAATACATCTACGATGTCTCTTAGCGCTTCACAGATATAACATTCTCTTATGCCATCTTTTTCTCAAGCAATATTGATTCATGGAGTTCTCTCTTACAACATAATTCTTCTTTTTTAAATTCAGACTCAGGCTGCAGATTTTACATCAATTTGTATCTTCTGACTCATTAACAAATAAACAACACTTTTCGTTGCAGATTGAGAGTTGTAGATTACTTTATTTACATTCAATGCATCTTTTCTTTCTTTTCCCAGATTGATCTTCTGGGCTTTTAAAGATATATTTTCTTGAGTTATGTGAAATGGTAATGACAAAATATGCTCTCATTAAATTACTTATAATGAGTACCTAAAATGAATACTACAGTCAAACCTGCTTTAGTGACCACCTGTATAAAATGACCACCTGTCTACAAAGACTACATTTTTTGTTTCCCTTGAAAATGGTTTCTCATTGAAACATGTACTAAAGGAACCTGTCCATAAAGACCACCTGCCTATAAAGACCACTTTTCTTGTCTCCCTTGAGTGGTCTTTATAGACAGGTTTCACTGTATTTACATTTTACAATAATAAATTAATGGAATTACATATTGATGTTCTCTTCTCAAATTCAGGTGGAGGTCCCAAGCCATCGGTTAATTTAAAATACGAGATGGTGTTGTTTGAGGCACTAAATGATGTGTGCGTCAGGGGGGGGGGGGGGGGGGGGGTGATGGCGCCAGCTCGGAAGCCGGAATTGTCGCAAAAGATGTAAGTTTGTAAATAAGAAGAACAGGGGGGTGTTTCACAAAGATTATATGTAGAATTCAATTCTAAGTTGGCCTCAAATTTCTGGAGAGCCATTTGTAGCCTTTAAATAAAATATATTAAAAAGCAAAAATTAGCGTATTTTAGACTTTTCATGAATTCCACATCAAGAACATGACATCTCCCATGATAATAGAAAATATGAAAGATTTGAATCAACATTTTATGCCTTTTAAAATAACTTTTACAAAATATTTTCAAAGATGCTAACAGCTTTCCATAATGGTTAAGTCCAACTTAGAGATAAGTTCAACTTAGGATCTTTGTGAAACACCCCCCTGGAGTTTAAATCATAACAAGACATTGATGTGCTGCTTTGATGGAGACATAACACACGTAGAAAATAAATGGGAGATTTGGTCTTTTAGAAAGATCTTACCCTCTACTCTTATAACACGCATATTGATTGATTTATTTTATTTATTTTGTTTTATTTCAACAGCGTAGCCCCATCAGTAGTTAAAATACTGTTATACTTGGGGGCCCTGCATAACATAAAAATACATATAAAGACATACATATATATACATGAAAACATCATTACATTGTGAATAGTAAACATGATATACCAGAAAGAATACAGATTATATTTCAAATGTAAATGTAAACTCAGCAAGTAAAAAAAATCCCAAAGATCATACATAAACAATTTTTTGAAAACAAATCCTTATATCGTAGTGAAAAAGTATAAAAGCTGAATATTATTATCAACATAAGTATACATTATTTGTAGTTTGTAGGATAATTGTGGAGTAAATCTGTAATTGGTAAGTACTAAATATTCATATGAACATTAAGCTCAATAGAATATTTGCACTCTTCACCTGACACTTTAATAGTTTCAGTTCTATAGAACGATAAAGCTATATCGTATCAATGTTCATAGACTAGATCTTCTCTAATACAAAAATAACAATAACACGTATATCACATAATAACTGAGTATATCATAGGTAATATAAATGGTTTGATTGCATTTTTAACAAATTAAAACAGTTAAGTATGTCATATTTGAAAACATGCATTGCAATTCTGATAAACATATGATGCACTCATGTATCCTTTCATCTAAAGGTTTAGCATGGAATATATCCGGCTATGTTTAATCCTTACGTTCAATAACCAAGCAATTCCAAATTGCTTGTGCCTCCGCAAAACACAATGAGTCAAGAAAAACCTACATGTGTATTGAAATATAGTTTTATGTTCACTCAAAAACCCACGAGGACAATCAAGTACATGTAATGATTGTTTGAATCATCTGAACATAGAATTAATTAACTGTGTAATCGAATGACAGGAAGCATAGTGAAAGCGTTAAGCCCTTGCTCTAGGTTCCCTTAAAACTCCAAAATAAACTCCATAGATGGAGTAAAACCTGCAAAAGAAAATCCTCTAATTAAACAGAACCATTTTTGAAAATGGTCCTGAAATTGGCTATTCAACCGTTTGTCTATACTTTACACATTTACTTACTTTCTTATCGTTTGAAATGTGTTTTATATTTATGTTTTTAAAACTTGCATGTATATATGGATTTCGGAAATAAAAACAAACAAACAAACAAAAAGAGCCAATGAGAAAAGATCTATTCATAGAACACATCACAAGAAGAAACCATTGGCAGATTTTGCAGTCTTAAACTTAAAATGGAATTTTGACCACGTCTTCTGATCAAAAATTTGATCTATTACATTTGTAGAGTGAAGTCTCAGCTACAGCATAATGAAATAAGGGAGACATTAAAGGGACTATGTCCCATTTGCAGGCCAAAAAAATGAAAAAGTTAAATTCCAACTGCATTTGAAAGATAATACTAATTTAGAACTTCCCTAAAAAAGGTGGGGCTTGAAAATGTCTTCAAGTGGGAAAATAATGAGTATTAGTTGTCAAATCGACTTTAGGGCTATAGAGCCCAAAAGTAATAGTCTTGATTTTCAGACAATTGTACCGAATGGTCATACGTTTTATGCTGCGCAAAGATTCAATCAGTTTAATCTTGGCCATCACAAGAAGTGGGTTATTGTTGAAGACAAATACTCATGTACCCCTTACAACTCTTTTCATGTATGTTATTACCAAAGAAGAAAAAAAGCCAGTCAGTCAATCAATAGTGTCTGACAGTGAAGTCTAGCAAGTAAACGGTTTTCCTTGCATAATTTGAATATGAGGACACTGCTAATGTTTAAATTTCACAGATAGGACATACATGACATATTCATAATTCCTGCAAAGTTCTACAGCCTTTGAGGTTGGCTGCAAAAGGGACATAGTACCTTTAAGTAGGGATAGACGAGATATATTCAAAACAACAACAGCAAATATTACCTAATCGAATCAAGATCAATTGTTTTCCTCTAAGTGGCACTATGTCGATAAACATTTTAAAGGCACACTGTCCTACTTGTAGCTACTTGCTCCCTCTATATAGAAAACTTCCCAAATCGGTGCCTGTTGGTCCCCCATGATCCTCTTTTTCTTATGTTACATGAGAGCTGAGTTAATGAGATAGCCACCTGTCACAGTGACCTCGATGGCTCTCTGGGTGGTCTAATCCCTTCTAGCTGCAGTAGTAAAGCCTCCCTTTAACAGAGCGTCACTGGCCTACTGTTGGGGGCGGGGTGCTTGGACCCCCATAAAATTAAACCTTGACTTATTTTCAATTCCATACAGTTAAGGGATTTATAAATGTTGTGATATCACATGATTTTCAACAAAATGCGCATTTCTCTATTTCTGTTGCAAACTGACACATTCCCAAATAGCCAGGAAAAGCATGTTTTTTATAGTCAATAATGGGCCTTAGTGGCCACTAACAGTAACACTAGTAGAAAATTCCTTTCCAGAAGCTTTCCTGGGATGACCCAACTCGAAAAGTAACTGCTGACGCAAGGGGATTTATTCGCGCCGTGTCTTTGCACAATTTCATGCTTTGTCTGTCAGTCCTAGAAGTGGTACTTGGCCAGGTAGACGCATTCAGCAGATATCTTCAGCGATCAGACATGGATGTTGTCCTAGCCAAGGAGACCGCAGATTCAGTTGCTAAGACTTTTGAGAAATTGGGTACAGAACTGGACTTCAATCTGCTGTGGCAGAAGGCAGAAAAAAAGCTTCAAGACCTGAGAGATGCTGTGAAAGACACGAACTACACAGTTGGCGACCTAGTACAACCGAGGTTGAAGAAACCACCTCGTCGAATATATGGTGGTGCTGCACCAGCCAAGCACAGCTCTCCGGCCGGTTGAGTTCTACAGGGTAGCGGTGTATCATGCTACCCTAGCCAGACAGCATTGTCAGTGAGTTTGGTAGGACATTCCAGTTAGATGACCAGCACATCTTGTGCTGCCTTGCAAAGCCAAAGGCAGTTACAGATTTACACAAAGAGGATGACCAGGCATTGAGAGTTGTGTGCTCTTTTTACGAGGTTGACATAGGCCGGGTTACTTAAAGCCGAAAGACAATTCCTCGCCACAGCTTCATCAAAATTAATGAACTCCCAAAAGGCTGCACTTCGCTAGTCTGTTGGCTGCACGACGAGGGATTCAACGACATCATACCCACATATTCAAGGCTTGCCATATTATACTAGCGACAATCCCTGCCACATCATGTGCTGCACAACGAAGTTTCAGCACACTGAAACAATTGAAAACGTACCTGAGAAATACGATGGGACAAGAACGGCTCCGTTCCTTGGCGAAACCTTGTCAATATAACTCTGTGTAACGAGGGACAAGAAAGTTCTTCATGACAAAACTAGTGTCATGTTGAGCTTTGTCTAATTAGCATCCAATAATGCAAACCGAACTCAATATTATCCTTGTTTCCGTTGTTTATGATTTATGTACTATGTATTGTTTATATCTTATATAATGATATTTATATGTCTATGGAATTATTTTAACCTTGTAAATTCTCTTGCATCAGCTTCCAGCTGTATTGTTGAATATTCGAATTAAACCTTATCAATTCAAAATCAAATCAAATGTGTGCAGTGGAGCGAGACACAATCAATCAAGTTCTCGTGGAAGATCTTGACATAATAGGGACTTTTAGATTTGCACGACGAGAGCGTAGACTGCTGTCTGTGGCAGCACTGGCAGTGCCCGGCAGTGCCTTAAAAGGACATCACATTGCCTTAAAAGGATGTCACATTGCCTTAAAAGGATGTCACACGTGGCAGTCCACGTTCTCGTTGTGTAAATCTAATAGTCCATAATCATCGACAGATACGCAGAAGGTGGAACCGACCGCAAGAAGTACCTTGTGTAACTGTTTTCATGGACAATGATACTTATTCTCAATAGACAAATTATGAATGCATCCCATTAAGACATGGTGCAGAACACCATCGTGTTTGTAGGACGGCTCTTTGGATCGATCAGGGAGACTGTAATTTAACAGAAATATGTCGAGAACAAACTGAAAAATACTAAAAATAGGGTTTTAACCCTCCCTTGGGGGAATTATAGCACAATATCTTTCTGTAAATAAACATACATACAGATACTTCCCTCTTTTTTTTTATCAGAATGGCGATGGAAGTCGGGACAAAGCTGCGACATCACTTTTGACAGCGATGATGGAGGTGGAGGACATAGAAGAGGAGAAAGTAAAAGAGGAAGAGGAGGAAGTAGATCAGGTTTTATCAGGGACATCTAAATATGATCACATTTCTCCTGTTCTCAAAAAGCTGCACTGGTTGCCAATCTGCAAGCGCATAGAATTCAAAATCCTTCTCCTCACATGGAAGGCTGTAAATGGATTAGCACCAAACTATTTCCAAACCTTGTTATGCCTTATATACCAGCTCGAAGTCTAAGATCATCACACCAGCATCTTCTCAAGATCCCCAAGACACGAGTAGCTTGTGGTGAAAGGGCTTTTTCAGCTGCAGCACCTTCTCTTTGGGATAATTTACCAATTAATTAGAGAATCATAACTTCCTTAGAGACCTTTAAATCCAAACTGAAATCTTATATTTTTTAACAATACCTGTACTTAGCATTATGACAATCATCCAAACTCTCTCATTCTTTCTATTTTTCTTGTGTGCCTCGGAATAGAATTGTCTACATAGACGGCGATAAATGCCTATTGTTATTATTATTTATTATTAGAAGAGGAAGAGGGGGTACAGGTGGATGTAGAACAGGAAATGCCATACCAAGAGAGAAAAAAGTCGAATAGGAAGAGGGGGTAGGAGTGAATGTAGAACAGGAAGTGCCATACCAAGAGAGAAAAAAGTCGAATAGGAAGAGGGGGCAGAAGTGGATGTAGAACAAGAATGCCATACCAAGAGACGCATTCAACAGGTATCTTCAGCGATCAGAAATGGATGTTGTCGAGACCGCAGATTCATTCGCTAAGACTTTTGAGAAATTGGGTACAGCTGGACTTCAATTTGCTGTGGCAGAAGGCAGAACAAAAGCTTCAAGACCTGAGAGATGCTGTGAAAGACACGAACTACACAGTTGGCGACCCAGTACAACCAAGGTTGAAGAATTAGAAACCACCTCGTCAAATAGATGGTGGAGCTGAACCAGCCAAGCACAGCTCTATTATGCTGCCCTAGACAGCATTGTCAGTGAGATTAATTGGTAGGAGATTCCAGTTAGATGACCGGCACATCTTGTGCCGCCTTGCAAAGGCAGTTACAGATCTACACAAAGAGGATGACCAGGCATTGAGAGCCGTGTGCTCGTTTCACGAGGTTGACATAGGCCCGGTTACTTAAAGCTGAAAGACGAATCCTCGTCACAGCTTCATCAAATGAACTCCCAAAAGGGTGCACTTCACTAATCTGTTGGCTGCACGACAAGGGATTCAACGACATCATACCCACAAATTCAAGGCTTGCCAATGAACTCCCAAAAGGCTGCGCTTCACTAGTCTGTTGACTGCACGACAAGGGATTCAATGACGGTTAACCGAAATACCGGATATACCGCCAACCGGCTGATGTTCCGGCGAGAGGTGAACCAGCCAGCCCATTCCTCTACCCGGCGGGCAACGTGACCCTAGATCGGGAGGAGTACTTGGGCAAGCTGGTCAAAGCAACCCAGGCTGTGCATGAGGCAGCCCAGGCTAATCTACAGAGTGCCCAGATGCGGATGAAGCGCAACTATGACGCGGTAGTTCCAGTTTATGTCCTCGACACTGCAAAGGTCAAGGGCAAATGTAAGAAGCTGAACAGCCCTTGGAAGGGCTCCGGGAGGGTGGTCAAGAGGCCGACTTCCAATCTGTATCGGGTGGAACTCCAGAAGTTGATTTCTACCGCACATCAGGATTGCTTAAAGCCATGCCGGGACCGGGCGTTGCCGGAGTGGTGCCAGGAGACCTTGTACTGTCTATGTTGCCAGCCGTATGATGAGACCCGTTTATGATTGGTTGCGACGGCTGCGAGGATTGGTTCCACGGGGACTGCGTAGGGGTAACCCCCAGCGAGAGTACGAATATTGATAAGTATTATTGTCCTCTGTGTGTGGAGCAAAGGAAGAGGTAAGGTTAGGATTTGTTATTTTGGGGCGGGAACAAATTGTGTTTCCGCCTTTCTCTTTTCTTCCCTACAGATGGAAGAAGCGGTGAATTTGCCGTTACCAGACGATCCGGGGGACTTCTCGGACCAGGATGACATCTCGGAGGGGGATAGGCTTTTGGCGCCCTCTGAGGAGCAAGTGGGGCCCATTTGGGGGTCCTGGGGGTACACCAGCTGGAGGGGCGGGTATGGCACCTCCAGAGGGGGAAGTTGTGGCAAGGAGTGTCCTCGAGTGGCTCGGGAGGGGTCGACGCCTCCCGTACCCGGGTTTCCTGGTTCGTATGGCCCTGTCGCAGCTTCCAATTACTGAGAAGTACAAGAAACGTGCCATGCATCTTTCTATGCTATTGAGAAATAAGCAGTCATGCAAACGATCAGCATGGAGGAAAAAAAGAACAGTTTCCGAGGAGACATGCCAGGAGACTCTCCATCCATCTCAAAGAAGAGTGCCAGGCCAGGTTACAATTCCTTGATTGGTGGGGAGTTCATGTCAAACAGATCTATACAAACAGTGGACAACTAAAGCATATTTCTTTGATTGAAGATACAGAGTCGTGTACTGTGACAGGATGCAATGAAGAGAAAATCCTACAAAATGTTAAACTTGCAGTACGGTATTAGTACAAGATGCTCATGGCATTTCAGATAAGTTTTGGAATTCGCTTGCTTCCATTTGTAAAGAACAAGTAAAGAACAAATTAAAATATCTGCGGGGCAGGTGGCTAAAGGTTGTTTGCCACAACAACACAAGTGGGAGGGGGCGAAAGGTGGCTCTTCAAGAGGATCTTTGCCATGGCATTTGGAGACATCGGGTGTCAACTTACCCGATCAACATCATCTCATCTTCGTCTGTTGGAAAGTCAAGAGAAGATTCTGATGAGGATGAAGAGGTCGAAGAGGGGGGTTAGTTAGCTGGGGGTAGTTGTCCTAGAGGGTGGATGTCCTAGGGGGTAGTAGTCCTAGAGGGTGGTTATTAGGGGGTAGTTGTCCGGGGGTAGTTGGCAGGGGGGTAGGTGTCCTAGATTCTCGATTAGGGATTATGTCTGACATTTCTTTCGGGGGAGTCCCCTCTCTCGTGGCTGTAGCTCCATGGTTTGAATGAGCAGTGTCAGAACACTAAAGTTACAACAAATCACAGCAATAAACAAAACTGTGACGGAGACGTTCTTAATATTGAGCACTTAAATCAGGCAGATATATCAATTACTTCATTGTAGTACAATATCCAAAAAGACCAGAAGATATTGTAGAAATCAAAAGCACCGGCTGTTGGCAGTCTAGTACCTAGGATCGATATACAAATTCCTATCGATCGCGTCATTGTACTTTACAAAACAAAACAAAACTTTACATAGAACAATAAAAGCAAGTGGCAAGGACTGCTTCTTCTGTTACGAAAGTGTGTACTGACCAAAATCAGGTAGGGTCATGTTATTTATATACAGTGATCTATGGGAGTTAGTGAATGTGTGCGTGAGTAGAACATATTAACGTACAGCTATATTGTGACTTTGGACAGTGGGATGAATTTAGACTCTTAAAGCCACACTACACCAGCGCTCAGAAATAGCTCCATCTCGAGTCTAGAACTACTCATATTGTTCCCATAAGCTCTCCCAGGATGCTACATTCTGATCTTGTAGTCTTAAAATACATGCCCACTTGAATGATTGTAAATATATATCCGCTACTCTTTTCAACACACATACCACTAATATGTTACCAAGTAACAAAATGAGTATTAAACATGCCTGCTTTCTGATATAAAACCCATTATAAGTTAATTTACTGAAATATATACAGTCGATCGTTGTGTTCAAGGCACATGGTCTATTTATCAAAATCAAAAAGCACATAGATGTCGAGTTGAGAATTTTGTTCTTCGTATTACGGAACAAACATGACTTGTACTTACGGGGTTTCTACGAAAAACCATTTCGGCATAGAAGTTGGGTTCATTGTATGATGATTGTCACAGACAGACTAGTGGCACATGATGGTGGGACAACAACAACAACAACAGAGAAAGAGAGGTGAAGCAAAATAAAGCTACTGGGCATGCGCAAAGTGATAGACTCGCCGCTAGTCGCTTACGCTTCATCATCAAATTTAGTCAGCGCTGACAGTTGTCCGCCGACTAATGTTGATGAAACACCTCAGCCACTATTTCAGGAATGCTTGCTTCTGCAGAGCTTGTTAAGCTACAAGAGTTCCGTTCTGAAGAGAGTTTTAAAGCTCTATATGAAGAAGCAATGAAGAAAATCAAGCAGTGGAAGCTGGATCCCCCAATTTCACGCAGAGAAAGAATTCCAGCTAGATACACTGAGGGATCGCAGCAATATGTTTCAGAATCTCTTGAAGAAAAGTATCGTGTAGAGTTCTTCAAGCTAATAGTCGAGGATAACTCGTCCGGTATGTCGTTAACATAGATTAGAAAGAGTAAAGGTCCGAGCACTCATACTCTAACGACAGTTATTTTCTGAACCTGAAATTTCTATAGAAAACTTTAAAATGGATCTTTCCATTTATTGTTATTCATTGTTTTAAAGATGGACCAGGAGTTCAGGGTCTTATATGGTCAAGATACATCCGATGGGATGTACAGTATCTGACATGGCCACTGCTTTCGCCTAAAGTTATCAGATACGCGGATGCACAGTGCCCCAGATGGAGTACAGAGACTGGCTGCTCTCAACTGCAGGGGTGATAGTGAGCACTAAAAAAAAATAGGTTTTTTGTTTTCCCCTCAACCACGCCCCCCTTGAGTAAAAAAAAAAAAAAAAAAAAAAAAAGATTCGCTGGGGAAAAATGGCATCTAACAACATTCCCCCTTTTCGAGTAAGAAAATTGGGATTTTTTTTTTTTTTAATCGGGAAGAAAAAAAAGAAAAATCAAAAAAAAAATCAGGAAACCGATTTAAATCAGGTTTTTGTGAGGCCTGCAACTGTCAACTGGTAAACATCATTGATTGATTGATTGATTGATGGATGACGATTGTTTATTCTCATTGCTATCCCATTTCCAGTGTATTCTAGGATTCTATGAAGGCGATTGGAAATTGTTTTAATGAAAATGTGTTGAAAGCAGTATACATATTACATGTATATAATGCTAGATGTAAAATAAGAGATTATTTAAACAAAAAATTTGGTGCCTGCTTAATTGACAAGGCTTGGGAAATGACAAGCCAAACAACGCAGGTCAATATATTTCAGATGCAAATTATAGGCCACTCTCCATATAAGCTACACTCTTCTCTCATTCAACATCAAGGAAGTGTAGGACTAGAACAGGCCTTCTCAACTAGTTTATTAGAAGCGCCAAAACAAAAATGAATTGAGGTTGAAGTGCCAACCTGTATGTTTGGTGACTGTGTTACGAGGGAGCGTAGCGACCGAGCCGATACCGGGTGGTGGGGTTCAGGGGACAAAGCCCCCGGAAGCTAGTGGATTTTAGGGCTTTTTTTAGGCCCATATGTGGCATTTTTAACACCTTTTTGTTCCATAAAACATCAATCATAATATCATATTGATGTGAAATAATTAGTACAATTCCTAGCTAAAATCTACACTAGAAGTTAATTTATATGTAGTTATTTTGGTGCAATAAACACGGAAATGTCAAAATGAAGTGAAAATCAAACAATCAAAATGGCTTGCTTACATTTTGGGCTCAACTTCGACTGCGACTTTTTGATTTTTCTGGCTTGTTTTATTTTAAAATCTAATTTGTTAATGTTGTTCTTTCTTTAATTTTTAATTTTTAATTTTCAATAATTTTTTGGAACAGCCGCGCGCCACTCTGACTGACCGCAAGCGCCACAAGTGGCGCGCGCGCCGCCAGTTGAGAAGGCCTGGACTAGAAGAAAAAAAAGCATCACCAGATCCCTAACCTTCTGTCATCATTTCTGTACTTTTAAGAAGAAAAACAAACTACAGGGATTACAATGATGGAGGTGGAGGAGTTAGATAAGGAGTAAGTAGAAAAGGAAGAGGGGGTAGAAGTGGATGTAGAACAGGAAGTGCCATATCAAGAGAGAGATTTTTTTTTTAAACAATTTTTTAAAAATAAGAATATTTCTATTTTACTGCCGCTCCAATTTTGGGTATTCTGAGTAGGCTAGGAACAGTGTGTGGTATACATGTATGTGTGGAAGTGTGGTAGGGGGCTGTGTATGTGTTGCATGGTGGGGGGGGGGGGGGGTAGTAGTTTGTTTGGATGGGTATATGTTTTATGTTACGACTGATTTCATTTTGTTTCCTCCATCAATCGTACAATTTATGTAATGAATATGTTTTGAACTCATGTCAAGATGAAAAACAACTGTATCTTTCTTTTCTAAGACTGATTTGTATTGTTTGGAATCGAATCGATAACCAAGAAAAACTATTGAAAAAAAAGAAAAGAAGAGGGTACTGAACTGACCTTTCATGAAAAGCTTTTGTCTGTAGAAATATGAAAGGTGAATGCTCTTAATGTGATATCTGCTACTCTAAAACTAATCCTTGCTAAACGGCTTCGTGCAATAGATTCAATAATTACATTTCTCAACTCAACTACCATTTTGGCCTCGTTTATTATATAATCCCATAGGTAATCACTTCCAGTAGTGGCTTAAGCGGAGCAGTCAGCAGAAGGAGCGTGCAATTCCAAAACAATGTGGATACTGGATACCTCTCTCAGGTTCATCTAAAATCACATGGCTCTTCAAGAATCAAGATGTAACAGTGGAGGTAGAGGAGTTTGTGACCCTCGTGACTGTGGACTACTTGCAACATACATGTACTTATAATCATGGATTAAACTCGACCTGTTATGGGGAATATCAATATGATGCGTGCGGTCATTGGATGGCTTTCCATACTCGATCGCACGTACATGCGTGCGCCCCTATATAAGCAGGCTTTCCTCCCGCAGCCATCGCAGAACCAGAGATTAGAACCAAAGTATAGAACCAAAGTATAGAGCTACAAGCACCGAAGACATCACAGCAACGGACATCGACGAGCATCAACGGACAACGGATTTCCATACAGTGACGGCTATCGGTCAGTAGAACTTTACTTCAGTGGCGCTGCGAGCAGGGTAGGAACTTTCAGAGTAAGCTATTTGTAAACATGTGTAAGTTGTTACACATACACAAGGCTAGGACTACCCCGTACCGACCCTCAGCTAATGGCCAAGTTGAACGCTTCAATCGGACATTAATGGATGCGGTCAGATGTTACATTGGGAAGTCCCAGAACCAGTGGGATCGTAATCTCGCTCAAATAGCTGGGGCCATTCGCTCTACCGTTAATCGAAGTACCGGATTCACGCCCAATCAATTGATGTTTGGGCGTGAAACCAATCAGCCAGCAGAGTTAGTTTTTCCCCTTCCCCCATCCGTCCCTGACCGCTCACTTGATGAATATTCAGCGAAGCTGGTAGAGAGTATTCATAACGCTCATAACGCTGCGAGAGCTACCCTCAGGTCGACGCAGCGACGGATGAAGCTGGATTATGACGTAAAGGTAAATGTACGTCAGTTTAAGGAGGGTGATAGGGTGTACCTTTTGGATTTGGCGACCCCCAAGGGAAAATGCAGGAAACTGCAATCTCCCTTGAGGGGTCCAGCTTTAATCGTACAAAGATACACACCCTACGTATACCGAGTTGTATACCGTAACAAGGTCCTGACCTTTAACCATGATCAGTTGAAGAAGTGCTCTGATCTTAGTGAACTTCCCAATCCAAACTGAAGAAAGGAAAAATACTGCTATTGCAGGACGCCTGACGATGGTTCCCTTATGATTCAGTGTGATGGGTGCGATGAATGGTTCCATGGTGAGTGTGTTGGTGTTACCCCGGCAGAGGGAAAGAGTATGGATAAGTATTTCTGTCCTTTCTGCAAGTGTAGGTAACCCATTTCCTTTCTCCTTCGCAGTTATGGATCCTGACGACGCAATGGAGGTGCATGCCGGCGAGGCATTTGAGGAAGTCCCGGAGGGAGACCCGTTAAGGGAAGTTGAGGAGGGAGGCCTGTTAAGGGAAGTCGAGGGGGGAGACCCGTTAAGAGTAAGGATGTGGCCACCCCCACCCCCAGGGTCCGCCCGTAGAAGAACTTGGCTACGCAAACTCAGGCGGTTGAAGGGCAAGCTCCGTGCTGGGACGAGGGATTCGCCTCAGTCGGCTTCGGCCACTGGAGGAGTTCCCCTTGCCCCAGCCGGAGCTTGGAGTTAACATACTCGTCCCAAGAGGAGTAAGGGGAGGGGGCGTGCAGAGCTAGCAGACGACATAACTTCAGTATGCAGAGCTAGCAGACGACATAACTTCAGTATGCAGAGCTAGCAGACGACAGATGCCGCCCTCACCTCTAGAGATTTTTCGCAGAGGAAAGCAGTAATGAACCATCGGAGGACGAGAGGGTGCCGGGGGAACGCCCCGACTCGCCTCCAATGGAAGCTGCCACGCCGGAAGCGGGTAGGGGAAAAGCAGGCAGTTTTGCCTCGGGAGATTCAACCTCTTCTCCTTCAGGGAATGTGGGTCCTTCCGTTTCGAGGGATATCCCGTCTGCTACGGGGGAGGCGAACCTGGAACAGGTCCCAAGTACTACGGGGAACTCGGAAGTCCCAATGGACGTCACCCCCGAAGACGAGACCGATCCGCCCGAGGGCTACTATTCATGGACCAGACCGAGGTCCAGGAAGGAGCGGGCAAGGGCGCACCGAGGCTCGTCATTAAGGGGGGCTCGGGTCGTCAACGTCGCGCTTAGAAAACCTGCATCGATCCCGGGAGTCCTGGTTTCCGAGGCAGTCCGCAGAAGCTCCGCGCTCGGAGAGCCTGCACCGTTCAAAGGGGTCAGAGTCACGGAGGCAGTCCGCAGAAGCTCCGCACTTGGGTAGCCGGCACCGTCCCCGGATCACTGATATTTCAAGGTCGCCCGCGGGAGCTAGGCGCTCAGGGAGTTGGCACCTCGCCGGGGGGCACTAGCTCTTTGGGGGGGGGGTTCACTGATCCGGAGCGGGTGCCAAGCGCGAGTTTGCGGATGATTTTGCTGGGGAGCCGCCCCACAAGTATCGTCAAGATCATCGACTTCGGGCCTGTCCGATAGTGAGGTGTACCGCTCAGGTCGATAGGCTGAAGTGGCACATTTATGATCACATGCCGGAATGCTTCCGAATTCGTATGGGGGGGGGGGGGGGGGGGGAAGTGCTCCATGCCGAACGCATGAAGTTCTACTTAGTTTTTTTTCCTGTAGTTTGGCCTGTTGTCTTTAGTTAAACATTCAGGCCTTTGTCACGGATTGTGACGTGAGGGGAATTAGGGGGTTAATTCGGGATTAATTTGGGTTGAGCTCTCCCGGGGAACAATTTTTTAAAACGGGGGGGGGGGGGGGGGGGGGGGGGGGGGGGGGGAATGTAGTAGGCCATAAATTCAGTATGCAGAGCTAGCAGACGCCTGGTGCCACCCTCACCTCTAGAGGGCGGCACTGCACTTCAAAGCCCAGCTGAGCTCCATGCTAGGATCTTCCTGTGTGAAGCAAGTGAGCATCGAAGGAGAGAGTCTCTTCAGCACAGTCAAGCAACCAGTTATCAAGCACCTATTCCGGACCTTAGGAGAACGTATTTCCCTCAAGGCTATTAGGTGAGTGAGCTATGGTTGTTTTTACCAAGTAGACACACATTCTACTTTAATAGCTATATTTCCATGTACAATGCAAGTGAGGTGTCTATCTTCATTGGAATTCAGGATTTAAGTTCCAATGAAGATGGCTTGTTTTCAAAAAGCAAAGCAAGAAAGATTGATGTAAGCTTAATGACATTAGGGAATGTTTCCCTGTATTGTCGGATTGAGGTTTGAATGGCATGGATGTTGAATAATGTGAAGTTTAGTGATGTGAAATTTGATGATTGTATTGTCTCTGTAAAAGTAAGGTATGTGTATTTTAAAGGCTTAAAGCAAATAACAAATAATTGTAAATTGTATGCATTATATTGTAAAAGGCTGGTGTAGAATCAGTATCATTTTCATCTTGTTTCATCATTATGAAACTAACAACATAAGATTAAGTTAGTTCTTGTTAATTGGAATCAATACCCAACAACATTCTGTTTCAGAGAAGTCAAAGACAAAATGGAGCAAGAGGTCAGCTGCAAGTGTGCCAAGACAGTCTGTCAGGGAAACAATGTTTTCATCACCAAAAAGTGAGAGTTAGGTTTCAGAAGTGGCATTTGATATGGGTTCTTTCATCTGACATGTCGAAAGTACCACGAATTACATTTACGAAAACATCACGATATAGTAGAAAACCACCATATAAAAAAACGTGTTTCTGTCGAAATTCGGCAAAATGACGACAAACTGCATCGTTTACGGATGTTCTAGAACATCTTGAAACAAGACAGCAAGTTTTTACGGCTTTCCGAATTTAAAGAAGGATCCCAGCCGACGAAACAAATGGGTGAAATTTGTGAAAAGTTATCGCAAGGATTTTACAGGCCCCGGTGTCTTGCGTAACAACCGTGTAAATATATGCGATGCCCACTTCACAGAAAATGACTTCGTGAAAAGATACAAGCTAGCAGAAACCTTGCGTAAGGAAGGGACATTTTCTGCCGAATTTAAACAGGAACTTACATGTACAGACAATGCTGTGCCAACCAAGACATTTATACCAGCAAAAATGGAAAAAACACCATCATCAAAGACGACGAGTGGAAACCCCCGGCGTCGGCTGTCTATTTACTGCAAGAAGAGCGACTTGAGGGCACGAACACAAGTGAGTAAGCCCAAACATCCTGGCTGTTTTTTAAAAGCTGTGCTATTGACAATGTTGTATAAACTTTTTAGTTCAATGTAAATGCATTTTGAAGCTTTTACAGAAAACTGATTTCTCTAATATTATTGTTGACAGAGCTGAGAACCCTTGACAGTGGTCCACTCAAGGACATCACATGTGGCCTCGCGTCAACAGACGCAGATGCAGAAGCTCCGAGTCAGGAAACGGCAGTGGGACTTTCTATCAGCTCGAGAGCAGCAGACTTTGGTAATAATTAAAACATGGTGATGGAGAGGGTCAACAAGATGTGGTGGTACCCTCCAGAGCCGCTGTGTCATGTGCGGTTGACCTGCCCCCATGATGGCTGTCAGGACCAGACCCTCACATCAGCAGGTGTTTACAACAAGCTTCGTAGCGTTGTAGATGTTAGCAGCACCTACTTGCTCGCCACAGAGTATATGTCCTGCCCAAGATGCAAGCGGAAAGTCATCTCTTAATAATTGGAGTTGGAACATCATCCAGCAGCTGGACATCGCCAAGCAGAGGGCTTTCCAGTGTATCTTGACAGCAAAGAAAGCCTGCGACCTTAAGGTGGTCAAGCTCCTGGGTGAGAGGGGTCTTGGAAACAGCTGCTCCCAAGTCCAGACCGCCCTCACAGAGCAGCACAGTGAGAAGTGGCTGTCCAAGACCATCTTGTACCTGACTAACTGCCAGTCATCTCTTAATAGTTGGAGTTGAAAATCATCCAGCAGCTGGACATTGCCAAGCAGAGGGCTTTCACTTGTATCTTGACAGCAAAGAAAGCCTGCAACCTTAAGGTGGTCAAGCTCCTGCACGAGAGAGGTCTTGAAAACAGCTGCTCTCAAGTCAAGACCATCCTCACAAACAGCACAGTGAGGAGTGGCTGTCCAAGACCATGACTAACTGCCAGTCACTCAAGAAGACATCATCAGCTGGCCTGATATGTCCCATCTTGTTTGAGGAGCTACCCAAGATGCTGCCAGTTCCACAATTCTGGTGGCTGGTGCATGTCTACCTTCAGGACGTCCTGCTGCCTGTTGTGAAGGCAGAGATTACATCGACCCTTGGCCGCATCCTGAAGATGGACTCAACCAAAAAGATTGTTAACAAGTTGGCGGGGCCTATCCGAGGCACAGCTATGTGGGCAACCAATGTTGGAAACAAAGTTGGTCAGGAGCTCAGTTCTGTGATCACCTCTGAGGAAGTCATGTAAAAGTAATGTATCTTGACTACTGTGTGAACTATGATGAGAATTAAATCAATGATATAACATTGGGCTCTTCCATGTAGACCTTTAAAGTTAATCATACAATTCTTGAAAGAAATTCTTTTCTGAACTGGCAAGCAGTGTAATTCCTAAAAGAGAGGATCAACCCTTGAGTATTTAGAAGACAAATTAAACTTACATTTTTTTTCTTCATTTTTCCTATTTGTAAAGGTATCATGACCAGATACAGGTCTGCAGGCATTCCACATCCTGAGGCCTTGTATGTTGACCGGGATTGCTGCGGCTCAACCCAAGTGAGGAAGCTATTCCGTCATTGGCAGGATGTCCCCATTCGCTGGACATTTGGCACTTCATGAGGAGGTTTTCAAGGGGTTGCACATCTGAGGGTCATCCCCTGTAGAGGACTAGTATTTAGAAGACAAATTAAACGTGCAATTTTTTCCATTTATCCTGTTTGTAAAGGTATCATGACCAGATACAGGTCTGCAGGCATTCCGCATCCCGAGGCCTTGTATGTTGACCGGGATTGCTGCGGCTCCACCCGAGTGAGGAAGCTATTCCGTCATTGGCAGGATGTCCCCATTCGGCTGGACATTTGGCACTTCATGAGGAGGTTTTCAAGGGGTTGCACATCTGAGGGTCATCCCCTGTAGAGGACATTCATGAACCAGGTGAGTCGCTGCCTTTTCATGTGGGATGCCAACGACCTTGAGGCATCGAAAGAGGACAACTTCCAGGAGCTACAGATGAAGGGTGTCAGGAAAGGGGATGTCATGCAACATACTACCAAACACGAGCTGGCCCTGACCTGTAGGCGAAGCACCTGGGGAACAGAGGAGACGGTTGCCCTCATCCAGAAACGCCTGGAGTGTTTCAAAGGATGCGAAGGACACATTGGGCGTTCCACTGCTGAAGGCAGATGCCATTGTAACGATATGGGAAAAGCAGGAACACCATGTGTCCCGCAGCCAAGACCCTTCTGGAGTGCAGCTGTACCTCAGAACCGGCTCTATCATGAAGGGCAACAAGCTTCTGCCTACGTGCAGGTGCGCCAGAGGGTCCACCTCCCTGGAGAGTTTCCACCTTCACCTTAACTGGTTTATTCCAGGTACATGTACTTTATCTCACTTTAAAGGGCCTACTTAACATTGTTTGATGTTATTTAATTTGTATGTAATAATGCAATTATCTATGTTTTGTATGTAATAATGTAGGCCTTATATGTAATTTGTATTTGATAATGTAAATTGTATGAATATAATAATGTTAAGCACATAGAGGACTGTCTTCGATGATTATCATGTGGACATCATTCGGCTGTGGGGTGCTCTGTCTGCGAACGACAAGCGCCGGACCAACTTCCAGGAGCACCACAATCCTGGGGGTTATTATAAGTTCCGAGCCCAAAAGACTGCCAAAAATCCGGGAATGCAGTCTTTGGAATGGTAAATCATTTAAAACCATTTCGCCTTCTTTTTGGTATAAAAAAAATGCACATATTAGAGGTCAGTCTGTTAAACATTCCAAATTGGATAAGTAAATGACATACAGTTTGCTACTAAACTACTTTACTTTTAAAGCAACATTAAATTGTGAGATCATACACATTAGATGTCATTAGTTCTGACTTTTATGGATAATGCATTCAAATTTGCTAAGAATATTGAAAACCTCAACAACTGTTAACCATACTCATTTGGCCAGGGACATCCATCCAACAAGTGATAAAAGAGTTTTGCTTTGTTGCACACATCTCCTAAATCTTTAAGTTTCTTTTTATGTGTTTTACAGTAGTAACGGAGCACCTGACTCGATAACTGCTGCCGAACCAGACTGCAACAGGTATGTTGAGGCACTGGTTCAACGGCTGTGCGACAGATTCAGGACCTCCACAAAGCAGGATGGCAACAACAAGACCCGGTGGAGTAGGATCGTAGAGGCATATACGAAGGTCCAAACGACAATCATTAAAAATGACATTGTAATGGACAAGACAGATATCATGCTGCCATTCATCAATCAGCGGGTTCTGCAGGCATGGTAAGTCTGAGGGATGATTCATATTGTGGTTGTGGAGAGTGTTTCTGTAATCTTGTAAAGTTTCTTTTTATGTGTTTTACAGTAGTAACAGAGCAACCGACTCGATTACTGCTGCCAAACCAGACTTCAACAGGTATGTTGAGGCACTGGTTCAAAGGCTGTGCGACAGATTCAGGACCTCCACAAAGCAGGATGGCAACAACAAGACCCGGTGGAGTAGGATCGTAGAGGCATATACGAAGGTCCAAAAGACAATCATGAAAAATGACATTGTAATTGTAATGGACAAGACAGATTTCATGCTGCCATTCATTAATTAGCGGGTTCTGCAGGCATGGTAAGTCTGAGGGATGATTCATATTGTGGTTGTGGAGAGTGTTTCTGTAATCTTGTAAAGTTTCTTTTTATGTGTTTTACAGTAGTAACAGAGCACCCGACTTGATTACTGCTGCCAAACCAGACTGCAACAGGTATGTTGAGGCACTGGTTCAACGGCTGTGGGACAGATTCAGGACCTCCACAAAGCAGGATGGCAACAACAAGACCCCTTGGAGTAGGATCGTAGAGGCATATACGAAGGTCCAAACGACAATCATGAAAAATGACATTGTAATGGACAAGACAGATATCATGCTGCCATTCATCAATCAGTGGGTTCTGCAGGCATGGTAAGTCTGAGGGATGATTCATATTGTGGTTGTGGAGAGTGTTTCTGTAATCTTGTAAATTGTCACATTAAAGGGATAGTTGAGTATTGGTCACTTTTTATGTGTTTTACAGTAGTAACAGAGCACCCGACTCGATTACTGCTGCCAAACCAGACTGCAACAGGTATGTTGAGGCACTGGTTCAACGGCTGTGCAACAGATTCAGGACCTCCACAAAGCAGGATGGCAACAACAAGACCCGGTGGAGTAGGATCGTAGAGGCATATACGAAGGTCTAAACGACAATCATGAAAAATGATATTGTAATGGACAAGACAGATATCATGCTGCCATTCATCAATCAGCGGGTTCTGCAGGCATGGTAAGTCTGAGGGATGATTCATATTGTGGTTGTGGAGAGTGTTTCTGTAATCTCTAAAGGGATAGTTGAGTATTGGTCACTATTTATGTGTTTTACAGTAGTAACAGAGCACCCGACTCGATTACTGCTGCCAAACCAGACTGCAACAGGTATGTTGAGGCACTGGTTCAACGACTGTGCAACAGATTCAGGACCTCCACAAAGCAGGATGGCAACAACAAGACCCGGTGGAGTAGGATCGTAGAGGCATATACGAAGGTCCAAATGTCAATCATGAAAAAATGATATTGTAATGGACAAGACAGATATCATGCTGCCATTCATCAATCAGCGGGTTCTGCAGGCATGGAAAGTCTGAGGGATGATTCATATTGTGGTTGTGGAGAGTGTTTCTGTAATCTTGTAAAGTTTCTTTTTATGTGTTTTACAGTAGTAACAGAGCACCCGACACGATTACTGCTGCCAAACCAGACTGCAACAGGTATGTTGAGGCACTGGTTCAACGGCTGTGCAACAGATTCAGGACCTCCACAAAGCAGGATGGCAACAACAAGACCCAGTGGAGTAGGCTCGTAGAGGCATATACGAAGGTCCAAACGACAATCATGAAAAATGACATTGTAATGGACAAGACAGATATCATGCTGCCATTCATTAATTAGCGGGTTCTGCAGGCATGGTAAGTCTGAGGGATGATTCATATTGTGGTTGTGGAGAGTGTTTCTGTAATCTTGTAAAGTTTCTTTTTATGTGTTTTACAGTAGTAACAGAGCACCCGACTCGATTACTGCTGCCAAACCAGACTGCAACAGGTATGTTGAGGCACTGGTTCAACGGCTGTGCGACAGATTCAGGACCTCCACAAAGCAGGATGGCAACAACAAGACCTGGTGGAGTAGGCTCGTAGAGGCATATACGAAGGTCCAAACGACTATCCTGAAAAATACCACTGTAATGGACAAAACACAGATCATGCTGCCATTCATTAATCAGCGGGTTCTGCAGGCATGGTAAGTCTAAGGGATGATTCATATTGTGGTTGTGGAGAGTGTTTCTGTAATCTTGCAAAGTTTCTTTTTATGTGTTTTACAGTAGTAACAGAGCACCTGACTCTATTACTGCTGCCAAACCAGACTGCAACAGGTATGTTGAGGCACTGGTTCAACGGCTGTGCGACAGATTCAGGACCTCCACAAAGCAGGATGGCAACAACAAGACCCCTTGGAGTAGGATCGTAGAGGCATAAACGAAGGTCCTAACGACAATCATGAAAAATGACATTGTAATGGACAAGACAGAACTGCCATTCATCAATCAGCAGGTTCTGCAGGCATGGTAAGTCTGAGGGATGATTCATATTGTGGTTGTGGAGAGTGTTTCTGTTATCTTGTAAATTATCACATTAAAGGGATAGTTGAGTATTGGTCACTTTTTATGTGTTTTACAGTAGTAACAGAGCACCCGACTCGATTACTGCTGCCAAACCAGACTGCAACAGGTATGGTGAGGCACTGGTTCAACGGCTGTGCGACAGATTCAGGACCTCCACAAAGCAGGATGGCAACAACAAGACCCGGTGGAGTAGGATCATGGAGGCATATATGAAGGTCCAAATGACAATCATGAAAAATGACATTGTAATAGACAAGAGAGATATCATGCTGCCATTCATCAATCAGCGGGTTCTGCAGGCATGGTAAGTCTGAGGGATGATTCATATTGTGGTTGTGGAGAGTGTTTCTGTAATCTTGTAAGTTATCACATTAAAGGGATAGTTGAGTATTGGTCAACTTAACCCTATAGTAACCAAAACCTGCACCATTACGATACAAAGTAATATTTATAACTTCACCATGCTTGAAAAATATACACAATCACAAACGACTAAGTAAAACCCCTGTTATCATTAAAAAAGAGCCGTTACAACTAAGAGGATGCTATTTAAAAAAAAATCATTGGTTATAGCCTTTTTTCATACTTCAACACTACCTTTAACACTAACTGCACTGGTCTAATTTGAGGTTTTGTATATACTAGAGGGGGGGGGGGGGCTTGGAGGCTATACCCCCGCCCCCCAGGTTTTCGAGACAGAGCACTGGATCACCGTGAAAACCACTGTGAATATTGTATTCTTATGTATTTTATTGGTTTTTGATTTCTTGTGTATTTCTTTGTTTATTGTTTTTCAGACACTTTTTGAAGCATTATCAAATTAATTAAGCAATCACATTGATTAATAACATCATTTCCAACCACAGATTTCTTTATTTTCAGGTACAACGACAAGCTACGCAGAGACAACAGCAAGATGCTGCAACAAGGGCTCTGTCTGCCGGATGCTCCGTTGGATTTTGCCTTTCTACTTCCTCCACCAGCAACTC
This sequence comes from Strongylocentrotus droebachiensis, assembly GCA_035222895.1. NCBI lineage: Eukaryota > Metazoa > Echinodermata > Echinoidea > Camarodonta > Strongylocentrotidae > Strongylocentrotus > Strongylocentrotus droebachiensis. The sequence goes on along the minus strand of JAVYIG010001648.1, from coordinate 89,684 downwards.
TAACCTCCCCTTCATGCTCACCACAGACACCATAGAAGAGGAAGATACAACAGCCCATTGCCTCTGCCCCTGCACCACAGGTCCTTCCAGCCTCCACCCACCCTAACCCTCACCATTCCTGCTCTTATGCAGTCCCTAAGATTCCAGTACCTGCCTCCTGCCAGCCCCATTATTAAACACCTCGGTACCATCGCATCAAGGCAGGGGAGGAAGCCGATGGGAAAACTAGACGAACCTACACTAAAATCAAACAGGACAGGCAGTGTAGAAAATGTGGAGAGGTGATGGTGAGGGAAACTCACAAGAACTTGTGGGGGGCTATATATTGCCCCAAAACATCAAATGAAACATTTGAAGAGTTCAAACAACGGCGATATGCAGAACTTAAGAAAGACGGCAGCCTGCCGACCCATGAGGGACAGTAAGTTCTTGTGATTTGTCCCATCACTATGTCTGGAGAGGCTAGTCCCTCGGATAGGACGATAAATGGAGGTCCCGTGTATGAGACAGTCACACCTCATGCACGCTAAAGAACCTAGGAAACTTCTTGAAAAGAGCAGGGTGCAAACCAGGTTGACTATTATATCCTGCATATCACAACAAAATAAAGCGACAGATCTCCGGGACAGTAATAGCAGCTACGTAATTCCCTCCAGTGTCTAATTAGGCCAGCTAGTTCTCTACATGCCATCAAGTTGGAGGCGTATTCAATTTAATTAAATTAAATTTGTCGCTCCAGCCCTTGCTCCAACCCACGGCTTCTGGATCATCAGGGTCATCATCGACAGTCGTAGGTCAATCATCACGAACGTGTGGCCAATGAGGACAATGACTTTGACCTTCGGTGAAAAATGGCTTGAGTAGTTCGGAGAAGGACACCTATATCCTTTTGATTGATAATTTGATCTACAATATTTGTGAAGCCTATGTTCCGTAGTAGTGATATATATCTCTTGAGGAACTCTGAGAAGGACAAATTTCTATCACTTATATGCTTTTGATCTACAATTTGTGAAGCCTTGATAGGTGACAGACTACTATATGCTCCGCAGTAGTCCCAACTAGTTACTTCAACGTCGTGTTTCAAACTGAAGACTTACTCGTCACCTTCGGTATTAAACGTACCACTACAAATACGCTGATATGATCTTGGAATTTGATAACATTGATACTAACTTAATTATCTGTTAATTCTACCATTCTTTTAAGCCAGTGAATCTACAATGAAAACGAATGATTGCTCTGGAATTCCTGGAAACATCAATTTTCGATATAAATTACCCAAATATGTGACAAAAGCCAGTCTTGAAAGAACAGTGAAATACTTCGAAAAAACTTTTACACTACCGAAAATAGTTCTGACAAATCTCTGTATATTTATGAGACTTTATGCTCTACATTTCTGCATTTGAATAAGGATATATGTCAGCATTTTGCCAAACATGAGATAGATGGTAGCCATATTGAATCGTCTAGATGTGACCCGGATCAACGACCTACGCATAATGGGTCTCCTCCAGATAAATTATGTCATTGTTCCGGACTAACTACGAAATTGAAAGAACTACAAAGTCAAGCTAAAGCTTTATCTTCATGCATTGACTCATTATTATCTTCTCAACCATCTCTTGACAATGATCGTACTAACTACATTGATGAAAACAATCACGATCCAAATCCGATCAATTCTCCTACTTATGTACCTAATGTGGAAGTAAGCAACTATTCACTCTCAGCAGACTTTGCAGACCGTCCTTTGGATACGAATGACAAGTCTCAATTGGATCAACTATCTGATTATCGAAAACAACATCAAAAGGAATGTCTACGACTTAAACACATCAAAGAAAATGAGAACAAAATGAAAGCCGACACATTGATTATTGGTGATTCTATGCTGAAACCAATAAGACCAGCTACCATATCTAAGTCTAAAAAGGTCATCTGTACAACCATTGGTGGAGCTAAGATCGATGACCTTTTTGAACCAACACAATCTCTTGCTCGCAAACACAATGTTAACGAGGTCATCCTTCATGTTGGTGGTAATAACATTCCTATCAATGATGCTATGTGCATCTCAACAAAGGTTGAATCACTGGGTCTACAAATACTGTCGGATTGCCCAACAGTATCCATGGTTACCATCAGCTCAATTATGAAAAGAAGGGTCTATCAACGTGAAGCTTTTGATAAAGTAAACCAAACAAATAGTCTTCTACATAAGGTAGCCAAAGATATGGAACTTCATCAACAATGCAAACATTGATCCATCAAAACATCTCATTGTCGACGGAGTGCATCTAAATGCAGGAGGAGCTTCAGTATTAGCCCAAAATCTTGCTCAACACATAAATGGGATTACGACTACTGAGATTGCTGTACTACTGAATAGTGCTAATCCTTGAGTTTCTACTCTCCATCCCCACGAGCTTCAACACTACCACTATCCCTCAACATTACTATGAAGATGTTGCCCAAGATGTTGCCGATGTTGCCCAAGATGTTGCCGAGGTTGCACCCGCAAGCCTACTGTATATATGTAATTAGGTTGCATATTATATAGATATCTTTCTGGTAATATTGACTATATTTTGATTCTTTATTTACAGCCGAAATCCTAAAGAAGATCAGAGAAGCAACATTTTCTATGTCAACCGATGGTAGCTCAGATCGTGGGGCACAAGAGCAGCTGTATCCAGTAATTGTGAGATACTTTGATGCTGAAGTCAATAGAGTGCTTAGTGTCCTGCTGGTCCTGCTGGAAATTGCTACAACAAAGGAACTATCTACTGGGAAAAACATCTTTCAGCTTCTTGACAATGTTTTTTTTGTTGTCATCATGGTTGGAGAATTAGAAATCAGTAGATGGTTTGGTATGAACACAAACACACAACAACCAAACAAAAAATTAAAACTTCAATATGGGGTGGCGGGGGAGAGTAGTGTTTGGAGGTAGTGCCTTGGACCTTGCTGTTTAGTTGGTTCCGGCAGAGACATTGTGGGAGCCTTATAGTTTAATTTTGTTTTTCTTTTCTTAAAAGTTTAATATTTTGTGCAGGTCTGATGTCTTTTATTCTACGTGTTAACCAATATCTCCATTATGTCGATTTTTTATTTAACAATCTTGCTCAAAACCACACAATCAATTGAAGCTACTGTAGTTTAAAGGTAAAACAGTTCTTATTCTAAGAACAATTCTGGGTCCACAAGTCCCAGCGGTGGCAAATATGTGCACGCTTTTAGCTAAATTTTTATATTATTCAAGTATTCACCAACCATGAAACATATCAACCAGACAGATTTAAGATACCAGTACAGTGGAACCTCATTATAACGAGGTTGGATATAACAATATCCTCTTATAACGACGTAATTTTGCTGGTTCCAGCTCTTTAGATATCTTTATTTTTTTACCCTGATATAATGAGAAAGCTCATTTAACAAGGTAATTTTTATGGTCCCAAGGACCTTGTTATAAAGAAGTTTCAATGTACATGTATAATTTTTAGTGATGGTTGGTATATTGAGTGAGTTCAAGTTCGGTGTTCGATGTTGGTGTTGAGAGCGTGGAAAGGCTGCTAAACAGAGCTCCAACACTGACGGTCAGTTTAGAAGGACGATACCGATCACGCGTGCGCGTTATCGATAGCTCAACACCAGCCTCAACACGGAGTGACGTCCTACTCTTGCGATATAAACATAATCCATTCAGAAAATCCAATAAATTACATCATATCTCAATATCAAATGTAAAGTCATATTAAAAAAATCATTATATAAAAAATAATTTCTCTTGAAAAACATATACTGTACATGTATAGCTCCCATGAATTACAGCTGTTTTGACTGTATGATGGATTTTTACCTTGGCATGATCGTGAGATTCGTGCCAAATACCTGCGTATATCCGCAAAGTTACCTGCAGTATTCTGCAACACCAACAACGAACTTGAAATCATGAATTTCCCAATCCCTAGGGGCTGGTGTTGGTGAATGGGAAAATTACACGTAAATCGTCAACACCAACCGCTATAGTCGGTTCAGCAGACGACATTCATGCCAGCCCTGAACACAGACTACCGGAAATACGTCATGTTTCTCGAGGTCAATCGCAACACCAGCATGATTTCAAGTTCGGTGTTGTGGCTGGTGTTGGTGTTCTCACAACACCAACACCAGCTTTCAACACCGAACTTGAAATCACTCATTGTTTTTAACATTGATAACAAGATGGAATTTGACCGCGGGAGTCTAAATATATATGGGTCTGCATCCCTAGAGTTAGAGCCTTTCTCCCTATCTTGATATCACAAATTAGCAACTTTCATGCATATAATGGCTCCTGTGACCTTTGAACTAATGAACCCAAAATCTTATCAGTTCACAGACACCTTCTTTATAGTGCACATGTACATAGTTCTTGAATTCTATCAAGAACAATCTATTTTCATGCATATAATAATACCTGTGATCTTTAACATTTGACCTCGTGACCCCCAAATCTAACCAGATCACTGTCACTCCGTACGTAATTCCGTGGAGATCTGAAGAATGGTAGGATGTTCTTGCCAAAGATAGCCTCACTGAGGTTGTTGGTGGCTTCCCCGGCGCAGTGATTGGCTGTAACTAAGGGGCTCCTCCTTGGGTACACCTTGTGCTGTTGCAGTCCGGTTCTGGTTCCAACCGGTTCTGGTTCCACCCGGTTCTGGTTCCACCCGGTTCTGGTTCCACCCGGTTCTGGTTCCAACCGGTTCTGATTCCACCCGGTTCTGGTTTCCCCTGGCTACCCCTTCCAGAAGGTACACTTGGAAGAGGACTTCATTGGCTAATGTCCTGGAAAAGAAAAATATATATACTTTATTGATCTTGTTCCAATTTATACATTTCGAGGGTTCAGTGACACAAAGACGTAACACCATATTTTGCCAAAATAAGTATTTGATATCAAAATGTTCAGGAAAATGTGGGCTTTCCAGGAAACACAAAGACTTTTCTCCACCCAACACCCCATTAAAGTCAATGGCTAGTGAAACATAGACTTAAATCCTTAAAGACCATCAATACTACTGGGCCAGAAGGGATTAGACCACACAGCGAGGTCACTGACAGGTGGCTATTTCTTTAACTCATCTCTCAACTAACATAAGAAATAGAGGATCATGGGGGACCAACAGGCACCGATTGGGGAAGTTTTCTATATAGAAGATGCAAGTACATGTAGCTACAAATAGGACAGTGGGGCTTTAAGGCCCAAGTGCTCAGTGACACATGAACCACTTTTTCTCAAAATGGCCAGAATGGAGTTACGCTTTGTGTCACTGACCCCTCGATGTATACTACTATGATAAAATAATGACAGGTTTCTAGCAGTAATAAAATTAAAACCATCTCAGTTTACATATATTTCTCGAAAATAACACAGTGAACACAGAAGGAATGAATTTCTAGTTATAAGAATAAAGGAAAAGTATTTACCGAAATAAAATTCCTGCTAACTCTTAATATTGCAATGGGGGTGCCCTTGAACAAATTTAATCCCCCTTTTCTATAAATGAAGTGGACTTTTAAAGTAACTTAGTAAACTACATACAAATGATAGTGAAAGACATATTTAACAACACTTTTGGCACTAGATCGCAAAAGTGCAAATTCAGGGTTGGTCCTAGTGATGATAAGGCCATTTAAACAAATATACATGTTAAGCGTCCCCGCCTGCTCCCTTTTTGGGGGCCGCCTCCTATTTTTATTTTTTTTTTTTAAAGAAAAAAAACATAAAAAACACTGCCAAAATGGATCTATTTCTGATTTTAAAAAAAATAAATTAAAAAATTGTCGGCGGGCATCTTGAAGAATAGCCCGACTGTCAGGGAATTGTAACGAGCGGCCATTTTGAGCGGCCATTTTGAAAGAAAAAAAAGGGCCTCCTCCTTCCTATTTCTCAAAAAAACACGACGCTATACATGTTTTTTTTTTTATTTTGCCTAATAATGTGTGTGTATGAGGAAGGATGCAACAATATAAAAATTATTTTCAAAAGTTGCAAAATCATGAAGATATTTATGAAAATGTGTCGAGACTCAAGAGCATGACCACCATGCTCATAGTTTTTTAAAATTTTCTTTCCTTTTATTTTTTGCTCATAACTTTGTCAAATTAATCTGTTTGACTTTTAATTTCAGAGGGTATGGTTTATGCCAGTCAAGAATTTCATTCAAGATTGTTTTTCAAGGTCTACATGGAAGAGCCCCAAGTTAAATCATTGACAGTCTATATCTCATTATCATAATTCACATACATGTAGTAGTCAAGAAACATTACTTTTACAAGTTCCTCCCAATGAAAACAAAAGTAGTACCGTATTTGCCGGCGTAAAGGCCGCAGTATTTTTGGAAAAGAAAATATCAAAAAGTCAGGGTGCGGCCTATGCGACGAAAGAGTAAAAAAAAAAAAAAAAATTTTTTTTTAGTGATTTCCACACATCTTACCGACAATTTTATCTTGCATTGTTGACATGAAGACGAAAATAAACTTCCAAAAAGCAACATCTGCCGATAGATCTTGATCTAAGTTCGTGCCAATGCATTGCAAAAGTAAAAGAAGGGCCCGTTTAACCGAGCTACCGCGAAGTATCAAGCATGCGAAGTCGCTATTTTGAATCCATTTCAATACACAAGAGAGAGGCGCAATGTATACATCACAAAAAACTACACAAGCTAGCATGAGTGTGTGATGGCCGAGCAGTGTAAGGCGGTGATTTTAGTCAAATCAACATTGGTACGCAAGAGATCAAATCCCGACTTTGACAAAAAGCATTTTTTTTTTTTTTTTTTTTAATGTCAAAATCAGGGGTGCGGTCTATACGGCGCTGCGGCCTTATCGCCGGCAAATACGGTACTTGGAGATTGCGTGTTTGTATGTGCAGCTCCAAAACTACGAAATGGTTTGCCCCTTTCTACCAACCAGGCTCCATCCTTTGACATTTTAAAATTTGATTGAAGACATGCACTTAAAGGTATTGCAAAGTTTTGGGAAATGTTGAAAATTGGATGAATAGTAATTTTTTAAAATTTTGACATAATTTTGATGCCCCTGTGGATGAATTATAAGCACTAGAAAATTTAGCCCCTAAAACACTTTTGCTTTCGAGATATTGAATATTCAAAAATTTACCGGTGCTCCCGGTAAATGTCAAATATTTCAAATAGCTGCTAAGGCCATTCCGTGGTAGCTGCGACCATGAAAATCTCAGAAAATGCAGTTCTGATATATAATTTCCAAAAGGAATAGCAAATCGGTTGATTGTAGTCAAGAAACATTGTTTTGAAGCTAAAGTAATATCAGTCTTTAGAGGGCGCTATACAACATAAAGAGTTTATTATTTACAATTTCATCACTTTAAACTCAATTTCAACCGCGACAACGATCATTGAATATTGTAAAATCGCATTATGTTCATTGGAACAAAATTCATGACCCCGTACCAAAACTTTGTATTACCTTTGAACATTATGTATGCCCTTGTCTCTCTTCGATAGTAAAGGCCACCAGATGGAGGTTGCTGAGCTTCACTCATTATGGATAATCGAGCATTTGCAATTGTAATGTATTTTGTATAATGTTATATTACACTATTATAAAGAGTTGTAAAATAGTAAAAAATGTAAATATTATTGTAATATTATAGTGACTGCTTTATATAAATGTGCATTATTATCATACCTTCTGTCATGGAAGCAAGAGCATGGCCTTCCCCAGAGGTGATGACAGATATGAGCACCTGCCCAACTTTGTTTCCAACATTTGTTGCCCACATAGCTGTGCCTCGGACAGGCCCCGCCAACTTGTTGACAATCTTTTTGGTTGAGTCCATCTTCAGGATGCAGCCAAAGGTTGATGTGATTTCTGCCTTCACATCAGGCAGCCTCATCAGGACGTCCTGAAGGTAGACCTTCATCAGCCACCGGAATTGTGGAACTGGCAGCATCTTGGGTGGCTCCTCAAACAAGATGGGACGTATCAGGCCAGCTGATGATGCCTTCTTGAGTGACTGGCAGTTAGTCAGGTAGAAGATGGTCTTGGACAGCCACTCCTCACTGTGCTGCTCTGTGACGATGGTCTGGACTTGGGGGCAGCCGTTTCCAAGACCCGTCTCGTGCAGGAGCTTGACCACCTTAAGGTCGCAGGCTTTCTTAGCTGTCAAGATACAAGGGAAAGCCCTCTGCTTGGCGATGTCCAGCTCCTGGATGATGTTCCAACTCCAAGAGATGTCTTTCCGCTTGCATTTTGGGCAGGACATGTACTCTGTTGCGAGCAAGTAGGTGCTGCTAACATCTACAACGCTACGGAGCTTGTTGTACACGCCTGCTGGTGCGAGGGTCTGGTCCTGACAGCCATCATGGGGACAGGTCAATCGCACATGCCACAGCTTATGGGGCATCCATATGAAGAGGCGATGGCCAAAGTACTCGTCGACAGAGGGGCAGCTGTCAACAAGAATGGCGGCTCTGGAGGGTACCACCACATCTTGTTGACCCTCTCCAGCATCATGTGGGCCTGGTCCCCCCTCTTGTCTCTGGTGGTGGTGGTGAAGAGAGCCTGTGATATCCAGCAGATATCCTCGTCTTGCAGGCTATCTGTCCCTCCATTTGGCATAGATCGGATACTTAGCTGAAAATAAAATAAATGTATTCAAAATATTTAAAGAACTAAAACATGGACCCAAGAAATGTATTGTTATTCTTCCTGTTTCAATCAAAGGCCACGTTCAATTAATCCAAAATTAATTTTGATATATCAAACACATATTTATATATACCTGAAAAGGGTTACCTTGCATTAAATTATGAAAGAAAGGAGAGGTCATTTAAGTTACAAATATCTGTTGAGTTGATTTCATGTAATCTCTCATAACTGATTATTTATCGAAATACCACAGCCAGCAAGTTAGTGATTATGTTGTTTTCATTTTCTATTAAAAACCTTACGAAAATTTACTAGATATGAAGTTATTTGATTAATTTTTACTTTTAATTATTACCCAAGTCTGCTGCTCTTGAGCTGACAGAAGGTTGGTCCCACTGCCGTTTCCTGACTTGGAGCTTCTGCATCTGTTGACATGAGGCTACACGTGGCATCCTTGAGTGGACCACTGTCATGGCTTCTCAGTTCTGTCAACAATTAGAGTAAACAGTTTCCTGTAAAAGCTTCAAAATGCATTTACATTGAACTTGAGTGTTTATATAAAATTGTTTTAACATATTATAAAACATCATAAATGTTAATCTTTACACCAAACAACAGAGAATGCTTAAGTTTTTATTCATTAAAACATTGTTTCTCCTGACAGACCTCTCGCTCCATTTTGTCTTTGACTTCTCTGAAATAAAATGTTGTGGGGTATTGCTTCCAATTAACAAGACCTAACTTAATCTTATTTCATATTAAATACTATATTTAATGAGAAACATCTTTACCTGTTGTTGGTTTCATATATGAAACAAGATGAAAATGATTGATACCGATTGTACACCAGCCTTTTACAATATAATACATACAATTAACAATAATTTGTTATTTGATTTAAACCTTTTAAATACACATACAATAAAATTTACAAATCTTTGCACAAAGTGAAAACAAATATGAAGCATGTGGTAGAAGCAAAGACCACATAAAACGAGTGTAAGAGATAGAGAGAGAGAGAGAGAGATAGAGAGAGAGAGAGAAAGAGAGACAGACAGATAGGCAGACAGACATATTTTAAAAGTTTTTTTAAACACAATTGATTTATAACAATGAATATACCCACTTACCAATGGGTACTGGGTTTTCAGCTGGGGTTTAGAGGGGCCAGTTATGTCCGAGCTCAGCAGTTGTGAGACAGACCTCTAGTGAGCTGGGTTTCCAAACAGTCAGTGGCTGAAGTCAATCCTACAGCATGACGAGTCTCTGTAGCCTCAGGTGATGGGCGCAAACCTGTGCACTCAGTGGTAGAGCCGAGTGAAGTCTCCACTGCAGGGGTTGGTCTCTGCTGCTAATAAAAAAAGAACATATCAGACCAAGAAATATTTATGTGAAAGAACAATAAAATGATTGAGAAAATTTAATTCCATGTTGAAACAGAAAACCCTGTCTACCCTCTCAGGGTCATCAGTATACAAATGATGCAAGCGTATGAGTTCATAATATGATATATCCGCACTCGAGTTGAAGCTGTATGTATCTATTGCACGAAAGATATATGAAGTTGTAAACCTCCTAGAGAGTAGAGACCCCTAATAAATTGTGATACTGATTAATCAATTATATCATTACAAATTTGTATTTTCAGTTTTCTTTACGGATAACTGACTTTTCTTATAAAACTGAAAATATGGCGTACACTACACATATATAATACTGAATGAACGCCATTAAACTATTACCAACAACAACAGCTGAGTGCGATAGATACACACAGCATCAACGAGTGCGGATAGATCGTCTAATGAACGAATAAAAACATGCATCATTTGTTTTATGCAACAAAACTCCTAGATCCTTGTTATTTGATGTAAAAAGATTTCATTCAAGATTGTTTCGTGACAGTATGGCTGACAAATAAATCTCAAGTTTAATAGGCTTAGTTTTTCATGAAGAAATATGGGATAGTCTCAGTAAATGAATCACACGTGACTGTGCATGACCAATCGTTTGATTAGGATCTAGGAGTGAGTTGTATAATGTGTAATAACTCTATAATTATAAAGACAGTGACCTACCTTTCTTTCCATCTTTCACAGATATTGCCTCATTGCCTTCTGGGAACAGGCGCAGATACTTCACCCAGTTATTCTTTGAATCTGAGTGAGCTGACTCGTTCTATGTAGTACTGGCCACCAGATATGCAATGTTGAATGTAGCCAAGAGCATTTTCAGCCAGCCATAGAGAGGTTTCATTTCTGCATAATAAAAAATACTCTGGCTTTATATTCATCATATCTATTTTACAGTCAAAGTTAAAATTTATATTGAACAAACTCTGCCTACATATGATACATTTAAATGTTTTATAACTGTAAAATCAAAATCAGTCCACTTTCAAAGCCAAAAAAAAAATCAATATTTCATACTCCTGTAGGGTAGAGTGCCCAGTATTCTGTCACTTAAGGAGAAATCGCTAATATTTTGAATTCTTACCTCTTTTATATTTGGCAATCTACCCATCAAAAGAAAAGAAATGTATTCCTCTAACAGGATTTTATAGTCACTTAAATTATAGAATAATGATAAGCAAAATACTTCTGAAAGAAGACGGAGCATTTTTCTGCCCAGAATTTGGTCGCGCCAAATAGAATTCGGTCACACGATTTGTACGTGGTATCTCCGTTGCCAAGGAGCGAGGCGTATTTGCGCACTATTTTCACACAATTGCGCTATAAAGCACTGAATGTCAATGCGTTGACCGAATACTGGCCGAGCGAACCGCATGGCAAGGGTATCGTATAAATACCTCTCGCACATCGGCAAGTGCGTCATTTGCAAATTCACTGCGATGGAGTGAACACGGAAGTGATTCTCTTCACACACATACTAAATTCATTGCGAAATTGCGACAGCACACGTAGTTGTTTCGCAATAGACTTCTACCAATGGCTATGCATGTTAGCGCATGTGCTAAGAGAACGCGGAAGTGCAGAAAGTTGTGCGACACTGACCAATTTTGAGCTAAGTTGGAGATCTTTCCGGGGCCCTAAATCTGATTTAATTTTGAGAGTTAAGAAAAGTTGTTCAGCTGCCTGATTTGTGCAAGTTTCGTGGCTCTTAAATTATTTTTTAAATTGTTACAGCTGTTGAAACGGCTGTCTGACCGAATACTGGGAATGGACCTAATACTGGGCGCGCTACCCTATTCACTTTTCCCAATTTCTCACTAGCCACAATAACATTTTACAAGCCATGCCCTGATTTTTGAGTTTGAGTATAAGATGGACGTTGAATTCATCAGAATATGCAAATGAAAAATGTTTTACTGTCAGTGTACATTGTAACTGCACTCATTTTGGCTGATGGGTGATGCATAATATTATCAGGTATCTAAGGCCATTAAAAAAATTAACATGTTTAGCGTCCCCGCCTGCTTCCTTTTTTGGGGCCGCCTCCTATTTTTTTTTTTTTTTTAGAATTTTTTAGAATTTTTTAAAGAAAAAAAACATGAAAAACACTACTAAAATGGATCTATTTCTGATTTAATTTTTTTTTTTTTAAATGTCAGCAGCCATCTTGAAAAATAGCCCGACTGTCAGGGAAAATGTACCGAGCGGCCATTTTGAAAGAAAAAAAAAGAGGGCCTCCTCCTTCCTATTTTTCAAAAAAGCAGGACGCTAAACATGTTTTTGTTTTATTTGGCCTAATGAACATCAGCTAGAGAGGGTATGGTACTTATGAGTTATATAAATATTAAGTTACTAACCGGAACTGTCCAAACTGATTTCGGAACTGGCCCAGCCAGAAGATACTACGAGTTTTCAACATCTCCTCCCAGATGCTGCATAGCTGCCCTTAGCCTTACAGCGTTGTAGGAGACTTTGGATGAACGTAGCTAGCCCTTTCCTCGCAGTTCCCTCTTACTGCCAACGCGTACGCCTCCCCACTGTCAGATATCAAAAGGGATCCGTCTCCATCTCCCTTCCGTTTGAACACTGGAATCATGGTCTGTACTGTAGTAAAAACAATTTACATTAATCAGTATTGGAACTTCCTGTAACGTTTAATACATGCGGAATAATTTGATTCATTATTTATTGGCTCATCACATCAGAGTTCAGAATCAGACATCATCCACCAAGGCATCATTCATGACCATGCTGCATGCACTCAATTCTTTTACTTAAAAATAAAATAACTTTATTAAATTGTCAGATTTCTCCAATACTTTTTATCCGGGGAATGTGGTCGGCATTCCATCGGCATCGTTGTGCATGAGGAATGTTGACTTTCACAGTGTTAGACTACATTACATATCTAGTTAGAATCTAGAATTTTGAACATGTCAGATGTTAACCCCGGGAAGCACCGACGCCGATGCCGAAGGCATATGCGGCGGAAAATCATTACATCAACAATTAAAATCAAATTGGAAATCTGAAGAAGAGGCAGCACGTCAATAAGGAGAACATCACAATAATTAGTCAATAAAACTTAACTAACTTAAACGAAGAGGAATGTTATCTAAAACACATAGTTCGCGATGGATATATACAAACTTCTTCGCAGCGCTAATGCGCTAGCAAACATGACTAGTCTCACGTACGTGCAGACACTATTCAGAAGGGAAAGAACGTACTTCCCATAGGTTTAACACGCGCCATGCCCCAATCTGTGCCGCATAAAAAAATAACGCTTCCCGGAGTTAGACAGATGTGGGACATTACAAAAAAATAGGAGCAGAAATCTTCAAATTTCTGCCATTAAATGATTAATAATGACATGGGACTCACTGAACATGCAGAACTTGAACAGAAAGGACTTCTCCCGTCAAACCCGAACAAAATTTGAGACGATTTTAGTAAGAAAATCTCGAGGCAATCACTCTTCGGTACTTAGTTTTCCGTACCGCATGCGATCGATTGCGCGTGAGAGCTAGAGATCGAGACCGGGTGAGAGAGAGTTCGAGATGGAGCAACTTTCTCCTCTATTTCGATAGAATCCCGTCGTGCCATTGGTCAATTGTCGACAATTTTCTATAGAGATAATGGCGCTGATTGGCTAATGCGCTATCGAAATGTATCGAGATTTGTGAGTCTGACGGATAGTTGAGTTCTGTTGCAGATTTTTTTTTTTTTGTGAGATAATGAAATGAGTGTCAAATTTGAAAGAACATATCATACAATTTAAATGACAAAATCATCGTTTTTTGATCAAAATCGGTTCAAAGACGGCTGAAATATCCATAAATATAACAATTTCTTATAGGCCTACTTGTGTATGCCTACCACCACAAATATAAGATAATTTGAAGAAAAAAACCGTTGAAAAAACGAAATAGCCCCTTTTACGTCGTATTTCAGCCAATGCCGATGTTGGCTTTTTTGTTGGCATTTTCGTGTTGGTTATATTATTACGCTATACCAACCGGCCCATTTATTGTTATTTTTAATTAAATAATTAATTAACGGTCACCATATTTTTTTGAAAGTGGAGCTGAATTGGTATGATCGTAATGGCTAAATTTCAACCATTTGGGGTCTAAAACTACCTTCATAGCAATTTTAGGTTTTAAAAGGGCAATAACCATGTACTTTGAAGGCATTTGCGGTCTGAAAACAAAACTCAACTATCCCTTTAAACTTCCATTTTTTGTTTTTTGTTTTCATAGGTTTTTATTCTCTTCTCTCATAAAGAAAATTGTACATAGACTCTAATTTATAACATTGTATACAAAATAACAAAATAATCTTTACATAGGTCTAAATTAATTTGCAAGGGAACTTTTACATTTCCATACAAAGTTACTAATAAAGTTACACATTTACAGATGAAAAATATTCACATTTTAAAACAAAATTATATTTTCACATTTTAAACAAATCGCAAATAAAGTTTGTACTATTTCCTCGACCAGTTTACGTGTCAATTTCAAATTATTTCTTTTCTTTTCCACAATATTTTGTTTCCTCTTAAATTTCCTTCAGGGAAAACAGAAGGGTTATGATACAAAAAGATAAATGATGAAAAGAAAAAGAGAAAGAGCTAGAGAACACTTTACTACCCCCGGCCCACACAACAAGTACAACAGTATACAAAACACACGCCAACTTTAATAGAACGAACAAACAAAGAAAAGAAAAAGAAAAGAAGAAGAAGAAGAGAATAAAAAAAGCAAGGGTAGAGAAGAGAGGAAGGTCTAAAGGTTGTATATTGAGGAAAATTAAAAACAGACAACATTTATTCTAAACTTTCCAAGGCTTCCCATTTCCTTAAAGATAAATATGGCCATGCGATTGCATTGTGAAAAAAACGTTGTGGAATTGATCAGAAAAGGTTGATCATCTAGAATATAAGTATTGGTGTGTACTGCAAGGTTCTGGGATCATCAAAATGGTAAGAAATTTGGCCGAGTCTTGGTAAAGTTACAAACACTGTACACAGAAAGATATATGGGACTACGTGACACGTGCTCGATATCTATCAGGTCCAAATAGATATAATAATTTACCAAATATTTCAATTAGAAGTCGGTTTCTCGGCAAAATTTGTATCATCACGTATTAGTCAAAACATATTCTTTCAAATGATTGGTAATAACAGCTTCCATTCCAGTTTTTGAGAGGGGGGCGTTTCCAAAAATTGTCTTTAACTTTAAATGAAGTGAAAGGGTGTCTCTTTCGCCGATGGCGTTGATTGGCTAATGCGCTATCGAAATGTTTCGAGATTTGTGAGTCTGACGGAGGGTTCTACCCCTAGCGCAGTCTGTAGCATCAGACTTTTAATCTGAGGTTCAGGGGTTCAATTAGTCCCTTATTGGGCTAAAACTTAATATTTTGTCTGAAACCTATTAAGTAAGACACAGCTTTGGAGGACACTCGAAAGGACTGTCTTAACCCTAAGAAGGCCGGGCTAAAATTTGAGGTTTTGTGACGACCAGGGGTGGGGCCATTATGCCCCCCCCCTAAGATCTCGGCCTATGAAGGTCCAATTAATGCGAAAATTAGATTGAAGTATATTGAATAAGATGGTAATTCTATTTCTTTTATGTTTATTTATGTATTTATTTGTTATAATTTTTTTTACGACAATATGCAATTTTTTTGGGAGAAATATACTTACACACGCACATTTGTGAGAATTACATATTTCACATGTGATGATATTTTGTCACCTAACACCCGAATTATAGCCCCCCCCCCCGTAAAAAAATGGTATCAAAATATGTGGGAGACATGAGGGGAAAGACTCATGAAATTTTAGCGCCAAAGGTTCAAGGGTTTTCATGCAGCGGTAAAAATTCGACGGGGCATTATGGCCCCCCGGCCTTAGGAATAAAATAATCAGCATGTCAACATTATATTATAATGTTGACATGCTGATTATTTTATTCCTAACAAGAAAGTGATATTCTTCCATCAACCAAGCTGTGGGGGGGGGGGGGGGGAGGGAAGTGAGCAATACAAAATCAAACAAAACATTTTGGCCCCGATATTTCAATTTAAAAAAGAATGTTTGACTTGTTTTTCTTTTTTCTTGGCAGCCGTCTTTATACCTCCTTAACCAGTGGCGGATCCAGGCGGCGGCAAGAGGGGGGGGGGGGGGGGGGGAGCAATCCGTAAAAAATATTTAGTTGCTACTCAGCCAGCCGGTTAATAAGAATAAGTGGGGGGGGGGGGGGGGTAAGAGCACTTTATTTTTTGATTGGTCCAATTTTTAAAGGAAATATTCAGCGGCAGATTAGGTCCAGGCCCGTCGCAACCCCCCCCCCCCCCCTCCCCCGTAGATCCGCCCCTGGGGAGGGAACAGTGATGCTCGCACGTACGTGCAATAAATGGCAAACGGCTAACATATTGGCGAAACAACATTGCACCGTCGTGTAGAGGTTAAGCACAATACTCGACACTATTCACTAAATATAATCAACTAGGAAATTTTACAGGTATTCTGGGGTATTCTCTCTAGAGAGTTGGCACGTACTTTAATAAAAATTCAGGTGATGTATATTTAAACACACATAGCTGCATTACTATATTGGCTGTGTATTAAAAGCTGCGCTATTGGTTCTCAACATTTGATTTCAAACATTTGACTCAAATGATTTCACTCAAAATCGGTACTTAACTGTAGTGACAATTGATGACACCTAAATAGCTTTTTTTTCAGTTAAAAAACTTTAATACCGATGTTAGAAAGAATAATTAAAAAATTCAAATTGTAAGTCTACTAGCTGTCAAACTTTCCGATCAACCACATCGGCATGATTGTGTGCATATGTGTATTGTAAGCATATTGACTATTCATGCTGCAAATTCTGCCTATTATTAACACGTAGTGGAATGCTGAAATAGCATTGACTCTCGATGCTTTTGCTGGGATGTACTGCAAGCATTGTCCATGCTGTAAGCCTGAACACAAGCACAGAAATGAATACATGGGACATTACGCTACTGTATTTACTGACCGTCGCACGCGTCGACAAATACGAAGTGTTTTTCTCCGCTAATTAGGTGTCTTACCATGAATTAGCAATAGACACAAACATAAGAGACTTAATTGGTTCCTGTGGTTAGGGTGTAATGATTTCAAAAACTTATTTGTTCGAAATAAACCTAAAAATAAGGAGATGTTAGAACTTAGAAGTAAAACTGAAACATGCAAGAGCGCCATCTTGTGACTTACTTGATATTTATACACTAATACGTACCGCCGTGCTGAGCACTAAAGCCCGGTTAGCTCAGTCGGTAGAGCATCAGACTTTTAATCTGAGGGTCAAGGGTTCAAGTCCCTTATCGGGCTTAGGCATTATTTTTCGAAATGTTATTTATTTATTTAGTTCTTATCTTTTGCATAAACATGAACATATTTACACCGTTTATAACGTTTATACAAAAACAGTAAAAAAAAAAAATACTCATTTGCAAAATAAACATATATCATTAACCTAGTAAACAGCAATGTCAATAGAAAAAATATTGATTAAGTCGCAATTATGTGAATAAGTCATGTTAATATTACAGAACATGCACGTAGTGTATGTTCGGCTGAGCCATTCACAAATTACAACTTTGTTTAAACAATCTCTTAAATGAATTGACAGAGCCGAAGCCGTTCTCAACGAATTATCTAGCTTATTCCATTCAAATATGGAAGAAACAATCGGGCTACACTAACACTCAGTGTGAAATCGAGGCACACGTAAACATCCACACGTATTAATCTTTTTAATCGTTTGTTTTGTTCACGTATTATACTAAAAATCTAAATTTGTTGGGTACATAATTATTGTCTAAATTGCTTGCTGCTGCTATATAGCAAGGTTTTTATTCTATCTTATAATTAAGGCCAAATAAAAAAAAAACATTTAGCGTCCTGCCTTTTTGAAAAATAGGAAGGAGGAGGCCCTTTTTTTTCTTCAAAATGGCCGCTCGGTACATTTTTCAAGACAGTCGGGCTATTTTTCAAGATGACCGCCGGCATTTTTTTGTTTTTTGTTTAAATGAGAACAAGATAATTTTAGCAGTATGTTTATCAGGGGTTTTTCTTTAAAAAAAGGGGGGAAAATTGAGGCGGCCCCAAAAAGGAAGCGGGCTGGGACGCTAAACATGTATATATTTTTTTAATGGCCTTATATGGTGAACAAATGCTTTTACGTATGCAGGCGTTTACAAGTCGAAATTAATGATCTTGTTAGTGTTTAATAACTATTCTTCTGTCAATAAACATGTAATATAGATTCCTATTTTCTACAAAAATCGCTCCCCCTCTCCCCCTCCCCCCCCCCCCGTCTCTCTCACTTCTCTCTACCCTAAATATCACCCCCCCCCTCTCTCTCTCTCTCTCCCTCTCTCTCTCCCTACACCTTCTCTTTCTTTCTGTCTGTCTGTCTTTCTTTCTCTCTCTCCCTTTCTCTACCTCTCTCTCTCCCTCGCTCTCTCTCTCTCTCTCTCTCTCTCTCTCTCCTTCCCTCCATATCCCCCTCTACCTCTACCCCTCTCTCTTTCCCCCGGAAAATAGCCAGCCTTCCCCCTTCTCCTCCGAAGCCAGTCTCAACAGCGTCCTTGTACATGTATTTTACAAACAACCACTTGAAACAGCTCAAGTGGCATATTATGATGTTATTTCGATCAAAACCTTAGAGCTGTCTATTCGGGCCTGCACGCTTCTCATAAGGACCGTTATACCTAAGGACCGCTATTCATAATTTGAGAAAATGGTAATTATTCATAAGGACCGCTATGCATAATCGAAGAAGAGGGTCGCTATTCATGCTATACGTATTATATGAATATCGGCCCTCATTTCATTGGTCCTTATAAATTAGCGGTTCTTACGACTAGCGAGGTTACCCCCTCTTTTCCATTCATTTTCCCCATATTCATTACATAACAGATCACTCCCTGCTCATCCGTATAACGCCTTTATCAACATGTCTCTGATCAGCATGAACGACCCTTGACCTTTTTCCAGGAATTCAGAATATCTTTACTTTCATTCCATCCTGAATATAACAAATATTGCAATTTGTTTATGTGGCACAGAGCGTCAGATTATGCAGATGCGCTCTGTTTTATCGCTCGTGTTAAAACAAAATAACGAAGTCATTTTTCTGCTGCAGAAATGCATAAGCTAGTATAGCTTCGATCGTTAAATTAAATATCAGAAGCTCCTAGTAAAAGGACAAAAATGTTTTACGATGTTTTTCATCATACGAACAATGCTACATTATAACAAGCCAGTTCATAATTTCAGTCTGAGCATGAGCTCGGGTCATTGCAGACCACATTATAAAGGAGACAAAATTATGTGTTAGTGAAAGTTACGTAATCATTATTCATTTTATGCACAAGCAGTGCACTCCGTGATAAAAGTGTGCAAGTATTTTATTCGTGAAGTACGTTGGGTGATACAAATTCCTAATAATAATAATAATATTATACGTAAATAAAACACCTGCGCATGCATAGAATTAAAGGGGAAACAAAGGCTATTTATGTAGCACCTCCATCGCTGCAGGAGTGATTATTTCAAAATGTACAAAGTGGATGTTTTGAAGATTATTCTGTGGATATTCGGGGTCATTGTGCTAACCGTGAAGAGGTATATTACACTCTGAACAGTTAACCTTCTTTTCAGGGATTCATATTTCTAGAATCCATAGCCTTAGAATTAGATATTGGCACGGAATTTCAAAGGTTATGAAATACAATCTTGTTACGAAAAGGTAATACTCATACGTTGGAGAATTATAATTAAGATTGAAATCATTTCATTTATAAACGGAAGGAATAAACAACATATTATGGAGTTTCGTGACATTTTCCCTTTAGTGCGAAGGAATAGATTTTAAAAAAGAATCGTATTTCATGAATCACTTCTTGGTTCAATCTTTATTTGATACAATCCTTAGTTAAGACGTAGTGTATTTCACAATCTGATGTAATTAACGTTGTTGAATTATATTTAATTATGTTAAATTATTTTCGTTCTCTTAAGTTTAATGTACTTACCTTGTTAGGCGCCTTGAGCATCTCTTGGGGTGGATATGTGCGCATTATAAATGTTGTTATTATTATTATTAATCTATCGTAGAAGGTTTTAAAACAAAAAAAAAATAAGAAAGTTGAGAATATGGAGGGTATTATTCAAAGGGATAATGAGAGAGAGAGAGAGAGAGGAAGAGAGAGTTGATTGGTTCATTGGTAGTTTATATTTTGATTGATTGATATGTTTATTAACTGATTTATTCACAAATTAATTAATTGGTAGGTTATTGAGAGGCTGATATACTGATTACTTGACTGAGTAATAGTGACTGACAGATTGGTTGATTGATTGATTGCTTGATTGATTGATTGATTGATTGCTTACTTACTTGATCAAGTCATTGATTGCTTGCTTGGTTATTGCTAACCCGCTTGCTTGATTGATTGATTGAGTGAATTTTTGTTTGATTGATTGAATGCTTGCTTACTTGATCAAGTCATTGATTGCTTGGTTGGTTATTGCTAACCCGATTGCTTGATTGATTGATTGCTTGCTTACTTGATCAAGTCATTGATTGCTTGCTTGGTTATTGCTAACCCGATTGCTTGATTGATTGATTGAGTGAATTTTTGTTTGATTGATTGATTGCTTGCTTACTTGATCAAGTCATCATTGCTTACATGGTTATTGCTAACCCGATTGCTTGATTGATTGATTGAGTGAATTTTTGTTTGATTGATTGATTGCTTGCTTACTTGATCAAGTCATTGATTGCTTGATTATTTTATTGATTGCTTGATTGATTGCTAACCCACTTGCTTGGTTGGTTGGTGGAAAGCTCGCCCGCTTTCTTGTTTGATTTAACAATTGCTTGCTTGCTTATTTATACTTTTAGTTACTTGATTACTTGATTTTTTTCTTCTCTACAGGACTGACTGATTGATTGATATATTGATTGCTAGATTGCTTGATTGTTTAATTGCTTGTTTGATTGCTTGTTTGGATGTTTGATTGCTAAAACTTGCTGGCTTGATTAATTGATTTCTGCTTGATTGCTTGATTGCTTAAACAATTCATTCCTTGATTTTCGCTTGTTTGATTGTTTACCTGATTGCTCAAACTTGCTCACTAATTGATTCACCGATTTCGCTTGATTCCTCGATTGCTCAATTGCTTGTTGATTGCTTGATTGAGTGGGTGTTTGAATGCTTGATCTTTTGATTGAGTAGTTGATTGGTCGACTGTTTCCTTATAGTTTGCTTTGTCTCTTCATTCATTGGTTGTAAACGGATGATTAATCTATTCATTCATTGGTATCAGGTCATTCAAAAGGGTGGCCCTGTCACATCAGCCAGTAAACAAGCTCTTATTGCCAAAAATGCCTTATATTCTCCATTTCGAGTGTTATTCTCATCAGTTCTAATCTCTCTAAATATATATTTGTTTGTACGTGGCTTCCTTCTAATCCACACAAACAAACAAACATTTACACAAACAGGGGTATATCAAATTCAAATGAATGACTCTATTGACCCCTGTCCGAGCGCTCTTCACTTCAAAATAAGGGCCCCTTACCTATAGAGTCAAGGAGAAGAGGCGATTTAAGTACCACTTATGGCGCCTCTTCATGCGGATAATCAAGAAAGGCGTGCTACCTAATGTCGTGCTGTGAACCTGATCATTATACGTTCACGTCTCTGCTTCGATTCAATCAGGTTGATTTATTGCTTTCATTCTTCTTCTTCTTCTGATTAAGTCTGCCTCCTTCTATTGACTGAAGATTCTTGCAAACTGTGTGCGTGTGTGTATGTGTGTGTACCGCAATTTACGTCCATTCGAGTGCTATTAATCATTCATATTCCATTCCACCAAAGCATTATAAAGTTGACAAAACATTAACATTTCTTTAAATAATATTGAAGTAAATAATCCTGAATCATAGTAAATAATTACAGACAAGAAAGAATTTCTGTAAATCATTAAATACGGAAATGAAAAGCGAAGCTACTTGTAATCTAAGCTTGTTGCGTGCAGGCTCACTGAATTAAACTACTGACTTATTATACATGTACAGACAAATAAAAAAAGAATACACATACACTAGATTGAGACTGAAAGAGAATATCAATTTTCAATTTCACTTTCATTTTCTTTGGCATCATAACAAATAATTACAAGTCATAAATATAGAATGCATAAAAGGTGATGGAAATGTGCTGAAACGAACATGATCATGAAGTTGTGTTTGGTACTGTTTTATATATTTAAAATACCAATTTTGTGTTTTTATCTGCCAATTTTTTTTCGGTCGTGATGATGATTATATTTGTTTAGCCATTTAATGTATGGAAATTATTTCTTGAATTATTTGTATATAATTATTCATGGATATACTGTATTTATGAAGGAATTTGTTTTGAAAGTAATGAACCCTGTGGGAGGGAGAAACAATGATGTATATAGTCATGGGAGGTAGATAGTTAGTTAGGGAGAGAGAGAGGTGGAAAGAGAGAGAGAGAGAGAGAGAGAGGAGGAGGAGACCGTAAATACCAAATCACTTTGTTTGGTATATAATTGCAGAGGTAGTCAGGATAGCAAAATACGAAAATCATATTTTGTATACCCTAACAAGTAAAAGAGGGGAAACCCCGCTTGATTGGAGACAGAAGACATCACTCAATCTGCAATAAAAAAATTATTAAAAAAAAAAAAACGGACAAAATATATAAATAAACAAGAAACTAAAGATGGGCTGCTGGGGCAGAGATAAGCCAACTCGAGACCTCTTTGACCCCAACACAACCCCGGGGCTCGCCTCTTGTCGATCCGCTCAAATAATAAATCGCGGCTGAAACCTCCATTCTTCTTATCTACTCAAATATGTTTTCATGCTCAGATATACATTGTGTAGCTGTATGTCTTGTTGTGTAAACTAATCGTGTCTTTATGAATATCGTCTTTTGTTTGCTAGAGAAATATACATGTCGTGAAATCTGTATGTCTTTACCAGGCAGACTTAGGGTCAACCGTTTCTAGTCTGTTAACCGATGTAGTCACTTCTTTTAAAACACAACTATAACGGGTGCGTTTCCATTCACTATATATTTCAGAATATCTGGTTCAATGAAACTCGCAAAATATAATTTTATGATGTTTAGAGGTATAATCCTTTGTTTTTTATAAACCAAATTTAGTTTTCATTAATACAGACGTCATCCACGTTTCAACGCAAAAAACCAGATTACAAAATCATATACTGCAAATAAGCATGTACAACAATTGCATACTGATAATGATTTCAAATATTGTATTTATTTTCGATTGTCAACAAGTTTCTTTCAAAATATTATTGTTTTCAGCAGGGTCATGGAACTTCAAAAAGGCCTTTTCGATTAATGAACCTAATTGATAATTCGGATTAGCGCACCAAATGTCCCGAAAATTAGCTTTTTTTTTCTTCTCTCTCTCTCTTCCTCTCTCTTTGAGGTGAAATTTGTGTTTTCAGAACTATAAGCCGTCGTATTTAAATTTTAGCGCTATGTGAATCCAGATTATTATTATTATTTAAAGTCCATTTCGTTTCTACATAATGTGGTTTATCGATACTATCAATGTTACTTTCGTCCATCACTCATGTCAATTATTCTTTTGAATGCATAAGTATGTTTCTTGCTATGTTTTATCATTTTGGTTGTAAATTTTGTACAATTCAACAATATGTTGAGATGCAAGGTGTTTTCTTTTTTAATAAATAAAACCTCTTTCTATATATTTCTCATAAATATACTACAACAACAGGTGCTGGCAGGGTGCTAATAATTTGTGATGGGATAATTATGAAAAAGAAAAAGGATCGTTAACTGAAAAAATGGCTACTCGGTCATGAAACTGGATACAAATACTCTTTATTATAAGTTTACACATTTCTATTTATTAGGGAGGGGTGGAGCAGGTTTAATATGAAGCGAAAAACACGTTCGGAGTTTCCAAGAAAATCCAGGCCCCTGGTAAACCCAGGGTATCGGGTGCATGGAGTGACCCTCACCCTGGATGGCTCTGATGGGAAGAAAACATGCAAAGGGCAACGGGAAACCTGTCTACTCGGTAGTTGATTTTAAAGGGGAAGTCCGCTCCACCCTTATATTAAGTTTGTTTAAAAGCCCATCTGCGCTACTTATAGCTACTTGCGCCTTCTATACAGCCAACAATGCCTATGCGGTACCTGTTGATCCCCCATGGTCCACTTTTTCTTATGTTAATTGAAAGCTAATTTCATGAGATAACCACCTGCCAGTGTCCTTGCAGGGAAGTCTAATCCCTCCATGCCAAACTAGTGCAGAGGGGCTTTAAATGGAAGTAGACAATTGAGAGGAAAAGATTAGTGAAAGGTTGAGCATTATCCGATTAAAAATAGGAAAGTTATGAAGTCTTTTCTCCCCTTCCACAGCCGGTTCTTTATTTTCAAAACAAATTCCATCATAATAATTATACAGTTATCCATAAATTGTATACAAATAATTAAAGAAATAATTTCCATATAATATAGTGGCTAAACAAAGATAATAATCATCACGACCTAAAACTTTGTGGCAGATAAAAACTAAAAAATAATGACAAAAGTAGTATTTTGAATATATAAAATAGTACTAAACAAAATATTCATTATCATTTTCGGGTTGGCACATTTTCAAAACTCTCAATATATTTTCTAAAGTGAAACCATTTCTTTTTCAATTCATTCTCTCTGAGATTTGTTTGGTATATATTTTTGTCCCATTTTATAATAACGTTTTGAAATTGTGATTCAGAGAGAGCATATAGCTCTCATTTTTTTCTTCCAATATGTACAATTAAAAAAAAAAAAGTTAACATTATGTCAAGCATAATTTCATGTTTACATCAATATATTTTATAACAGAGTAATACATACATTCTTAGCTAGTAATACAAACAATTAAAAGAAAGGGGTGTGAATTTACGAAGTTATAAAATTGTCATCAGTGATCAGGTGGTAATGGGGGGGGGGGGGGTGTCATTGAGATTAGGGGGGATTTAAGCATAAGTCACACTAATGTTACGACCGGTCGCCGACAACCACTGGTCGGGAGTTGTCGTAAAAATGTGTTTTTCGGCAGTGGTCGGCGATTGGTCTCCGGGGGGTTCCGGCCAAATCCAAAGACGCGTACACATGCAAGTCAAGACAAGCATCATTTACATTGAATTCTGAATTTGTTTATAATAATTGATTCGGTGGAAAATCAGGGCATGACTTGTTTCATCTTGTATGTTTTGACCAGCATCAAATGGATTATTAAAGGATCTCAGAACTCAGATAAACGGAATGTTATGACGAGAAAGGACTAGACGTGTTTACATTATAATTGCGCAGTCAGCAGTATACTAATTAATGAGGAAGATAGCGACAAGTGGTAGCTTTGAATTTCGGTGAGAGAGAGAGAGGGAGAGGGAGAGAGAGAGAGAGAGAGAGAGAGGGGGGGGAGAAAGATTGGGGTGGAACATAATAAAACAAAACAAATAGGGAGAAAAAGAAAGAGAGAAGGTGACTAAAGTACAGAGAGGGCAAGGAAGAGGGAGAAAGGGAGAGAGAGAGAGAGAGAGAGAGAGAGAAACAAAGAAAAAATGAAAGAGAATAAGAAGAGGAGAAGGCAGTGGAGATGAATGTGAACGGTGGAGAATGAATTAAGCAAAAAAAGAAAAATATATATATTTTAGAGTATGAAGTGCCCTTAAAGGTACTATGTCCCATTTGCAGGCCCCAAAAATGAAAAAGTTAAATTCCAACAGCATTTGAAAGATAATACTAATTTAGAACTTCCCTAAAAAAGGTGGGGCTTGAAAATGTCTTCAAGTGGGAAAATAACAACTATTAGTTGTCAAATCGACTTTAGGGCTATAGAGCCCAAAAGTAATAGTCTTGATTTTCAGACAATTGTACCGAATGGTCATACGTTTTATGCTGCGCAAAGATTCAATCAGTTTAATCTTGGCCATCACAAGAAGTGGGTTATTGATGTAGACAAATGCTCATGTACCCTTTACAACTCTTTTCATGTATGTTATTACCAAAGAAGAAAAAAAGACAGTCAGTCACTCAACTTGTGTCTGACTGTGAAGTCTAGCAAGTAAACAGGTTTCCTTGCATAATTTGAATATGAGGACACTGCTAACGTTTAAATTTCACAGATAGGACATAGTTACATGACATATTCATAATTCCTGCAAAGTTCTACAGCATTTGAGGTTGGCTGCAAAAGGGACATAGTACCTTAAAGGTAATACAAAGTTTTGGTATGGGGTCATGAATTTGGTTCAGATGAACATATTGGAAGCATAATTATGCGATCCTTCAATATTCAGTGATCGTTGTCACGGTTGAAATCGAGTCTAAAGTTATGAAATCGTAAATAATACACTCTTTATGTTGTATAGCTCCCTCTCAAGGTCAAGATATTAATGGAGCTATAAAACAATGTTTCTTGACTAAAATCAACCGATTAGCTATTCCCGTTTGAACATTATTTATCACAACTACATCATTTGCGAGATTTTCATGGCCGCAGCCAGTTTATTGTACGGCCGTAGGCATTTGAAATTTATCACAATTTACCGGGAGCACCGGTAAATTTTTATTTTTATTTTTCTCGAAAGCAGAACTGTTTTAGGGGCTAAATTTTCTAATGCTTATACTACATCCACGTGGGCATCCGAATAAATCAAACTTGTATTTTTTGTAAAGAGTCACTATCCACCCAATTTTCAAAATTTCCCAAAACTTTGTATTACACGAGCAGCATGTTACTATTTCAACGCATAAACCTGATTATCTAGTTCGTGATATAAGAAGGATGAAGGGTAAGTCAAAATGCTGACCGTATACAAAATTGGAAGCGGATGGCATCAAATGGACGGCGAAGTAAACAAATGGCTTAAAACAAATTCTTATACCCGATCGCGCTGTTTTTTAATTTTCCCCAGAATCAAAAGCCGACCTGTTTGTACAGCCTGTCTGATCGATAACTAGATGCAACGTGTTTGTACCAACGCGAGGGAGAAGGAAAGTGATACCGAATTCTTGGAATGTAGAGAATGATTAAACTGATATGTTAATTATCGTGTTTTTGTCTTACCGCATAACATTTACAATTAGTAAAATAGTCTGCAGGTACAGACCGTTGGCAGTCGTTGTGTTTATAGTGTGTCTGCACTTTGCATGCAGTCAGGCGCGGATCCAGGATTTCTTAGGGGGGGGGGGCCCAACTTTTTTTTTTTTTTGCTCCCGAAAATTTGAAAATCGCGCCGGCCGAAAAGTCGCTCAGTGGGGGGGGGGGGGGGGGGGGGGGGGGGGGGGTAAGCGGACACATTTTTTTTTTTTTTTTGGAGTCCAAAAAAAAATCGCAACGACTCAGCCAGCCGAAAAGTCGCTCAGTGGGGGGGGGGGGGGGGGGGGGGGGGGGGTAGTGAGCACATTTTTTTTTTTTTTTGGTCCTCGAAAATTTTTAAATTTGCACCCCCCCCCCCCCCTTGAGCGCCAGGGGGGGGGGGCCCAACCCCCCAAAAAGGTAAAAATCGCGTGATTTTGCATGATTTTTTTCTCAAGGGGGGGGGGGGGGGCCGGGCCCCCCCCCCCTGGATCCGCCACTGCATGCAGTGTCTGGGGTTTGAGACTATGCCAATTGCACGGTTTACTGCACACCATACGCTGTGTACGTAAGCTGCTCCTGACACAGCCAGAGACAGACACAGGTAGGCTCGGCTCAAGGGTTGAGGAATTGTGGTTAAGTGTCAAATTAGAGTCTGTGTTTGCAGACTACTTAGTTTGTGAGGCAATGTGTGCATTATGTTGGGCAAATGCAATGGTATATAAATGTGCAGTGATTTGGGCTGATGCCCGACTTTCACACATTAAAATTTAGCGAGCGAGTGCAGCAAACAAAAATGTTTAAACTTCTTCAGTTATATTGACAGCGTTGGGTAATAATATATTATTTGCTCGTCATAAAATAGATTTAGACATCCTTGATGCTACAAAATAACTTGACCGTCCCTTTGGCATGCGAACTTTCGTTTTTTAATGAGGAAAGGGGATAAGGGGGGGGGGTGCAGCCTTACTTGTATGACCCCTCTCTCTGTGGCATCTGTATGTACACTTTAAAATCATTTAGGGTAAATAAAAAGGATATTAGCAAGTTTGTTGGGTAATATTTTGAACGAATCTGGAAATTGTTATACTATGATATTTCATCCAACAAACATGTATATTCCGTTTTAAACAATATAAGGTAAATTTTACCCAGCTTTGTTTAGAAGTTAATATAACATAGTCCTATAATTATAATGTACTAAGTTAACTCATTCGTTGGGGACATCCCCGCTAACCCCAGTTAGCACCAGTTAAATGCCTTTTTTTAAATAAATAAAATGGCTGTACAGCTTCAGGGATTTATATGTATATTGCAACCGAAAGGTAAATTCTGAAGAAAGTGTCTTTGCTTTTCGATGTGAAGATAAAGTGATCTCACAAAGTTTTCACCACAGCATTACAAGTGGGTACCGTTCCTGTAAGCAAAAGAGCGTCCTCTGTGGTTCACTTTTTTTTTTGTACTGATCTCAAGCAGTGCGATAACATTTTAGCAATGACTGACCAGCGACATATCTAGATTCGAACAAACTGTAGGGCAGGCGCGTACGCAGGGGGGGGGGGGGGGGGGGGGTTGAACCCCACTCAAATTGTTTTATGTGTGTGATTTTCGATGAACCCCCCCTAACAAAAAACTTAGTATTTTTTGTGTGAAAAAGGGTGACCCCCAAAAACCTGACCTTACCCCCCCTTGAGTCGTTGCGAAATTTTTGGGACGAACATAAAAAATGTGCTCTTACCACCCCCCCCCCCCTCGAACACATCCTGCGTACGCCACTGCTGTAGGGTGTGGGGGATCTAACTTTAATTTAACAGAAAGCTGAAAAATCAGAGAAGCATTATACATAAATAAACACCCGTGCATGCAAAAACTTAATTTAGAACAGCTAAACAGATAAAGACCTCTTATCGAACATCAAATGACGTTATAATTATAACTGATTGTTTTCATTATGACCCAAGTTTGTTTTAATTGAAAAGCGTCCATGCCACATTCAGATTATAATCATTATTATTATATCGCACCACCGACAAAATATTATCTTAGATCTGTTTTCTTTTCCTCTGCCTAGATGCCAAAAAGGAGAAGAGCCTTTCCATGTTGTTGTCGGTGGTGAGATATTATAATAATAATAATCTGAATTTTTATAGCGCTAAATACGGGAAACCGTCTCTTAGCGCTATACAAATATTATTACCCCGGTTATCATATTCATTCACGTGCAATGTGCACCACCTTCACTCCCTGGGGTCACCGTGAGCCCATAGACAATTTCTAACAAATGATGTCGTCGTCATCCTGATGGGTCCCTATTTCTATCTCGGGTATTGAGTGGCAAATGCTTTGCTAAAGAAATTGAGTGCCGTGTCGGAGATCGAACCACCACCTTTGAATTTGAAGTCAAGTGCTTAAACCACTCGACTTCGGTATTTCTACAGCCAGAGTATACATGAGAGACAGACAAAGAGATTTTTATGTGAGAGAGTAGCGACAAAATAGAAAGGAGAGAGGGAATACAAATACAGAGGATGAGATAGAAAGAGAAAGAAAGAAAGAAATAAAGAGAAAATATTATAGAGTTAGATAAGGAGAGAGAGAGAGAGAGGGAGAGATAAAGAAAGAAAGAAGAAAAGAGTGAAAGAGAGAAAGAGAGAGAGAGATAGAAAGAGAGAGAGAGAGAGAGAGAAAGAGAGAGAGAGAGAGATAGAGAGAGATAGAGAGAGAGAGAGAGATAGAGAGATAGAGAGAGATAGAGATAGAGAGAGAGAGATAGAGAGAGAGAGAGAGAGATAGAGAGAGAGAGAGATAGAGAGAGAGAGAGAGAGATAGAGAGAGAGAGAGAAATAGAGAGAGATAGAGAGAGATAGAGAGAGAGGGAGAGAGATAGAGAGAGATAGAGAGAGAGAGATAGAGAGAGAGAGAGAGAGAGAGAGGTGGAGGCATGTCAATCAAACACAACTAGAGATCACTTGACTGAAACGCTTAAAAAGCGATTAGCTGTGTTCAATCTCAAATGATACCCCCATATGCTATCAACCAATTTAAATTAAAAAATGAGATATTCTCACCGCTTATCCATCCCTATTTATTGGAAATCCTTACAAAAAGGACTTGGTTTTATCTGAAATTACAAAAGGGGAAGAGGTACTCGAGAAAAGAAAAAATTGTTTGCAAAATCGTTTGCGGATAAAAAGTCAATATTGTCATTTTTCAAGTGATGAAAGAAAATTATGAGAGAAAAAAAACATGAGACTGGCTATGGGGACGCTGAACTGATGAGTGGACGGACGTGACTCTACGCCGACGCAATAGGGGGTTTTAAAGGTACTATGTCCCTTTTGCAGCCAACCTCAAATTCTGTAGAACTTTGCAGGAATTATGAATATGTCATGTATGTCCTATTTGTGAAATGTAAACGTTAGCAGTGTCCTCATATTCAAATTATGCAAGGAAACCTGTTTACTTGCTAGACTTCACTGTCAGACACTATTGAGTGAGTGACTGGCTTGTTTTTTCTTCTTTGGTAATAACATGTATACATGAAAAGAGTTGTAAAGGGTACATGAGCATTTGTCTATACATCAATAACCCACTTCTTGTGATGGCCAAGATTAAACTAATTGAATCTTTGCGTAGTATAAAACGTATGACCATTCGGGACAATGTCTGAAAATCAAGACTATTACTTTGGGGCTCTATAGCCTTAAAGTCGATTTGACAACTAATAGTCGTTATTTTCCCACTTGAAGACATTTTCAAGCCCCACCTTTTTTAGGGAAGTTATAAATTAGTATTATCTTTCAAATGCAGTTGGAATTTAACTTTTTCATTTTTTTTGGTCTGCAAATGGGACATAGTACCTTTAAAGGGTTGCCTCACATTGCCTCAGATTCTGAAACAAAATCTTGGATTAAGCTCATGCTGCAATGATAATTATAAACCTTTAGGTCAGTCAGGAATCCCATGACTTTTAAAAGCCGATTGCCTGTCTGATTATTTATGATTGGAAATTGAAATTTCATTTTTCGTTTAACGGTTTTTATAACACTACCGTCTATCGGGGAAAATGAGTATGGTAAAACCGGTCACTCAAAGATGTTTACTTTTTTGAGGCACTTCATGATTATTTTGAAGCGCAATTTTCTTTAGGGCTTCAATATTACACTATATCGCAGAAACTGATAGCACGTAGGGTCATGCATCTCAGATTTAACATTGTTAAACGATGCCTTTAATTTGGCAAGCTCCTACTTTTTATGTCAATATAATGTATAATTGAACGAAAAAAGCCATTGAAACCAATAAAACAACATCAGCAACAACAACAAATTCCATTTAACAAAGAGCTCTGGTAAGTGTGAAGATTAATTTGTCAAGTTTCTCCCTTTCATACCCATTTTGGAGAAGAAGAAAGAAATCCTACCACAATCAACAAACAACACCAAACAACAACAACAACAACAACAGCAATATTGCACGAAGGGAAGCTCTCATGATTGTGATAGACGAAAAATATTTCTAGATTTTTAGATCGAATCCTTTTTACCGAATGTCTGTGAAGTCCGATTACTCTTAATGAGTTGTGATTTAAGCAGTTTAATTCATTTGTTATAAATTTAATGTTGATCATTAATGATTCCAAAAATACATTTCTGTTCTTTCTTCCAACATTTTATTTACACGACACTCCATTCCCCTAACTACTCATATAACAGCGCCGTGTGCCCCAATGCATCCACGGCTGATATCGAACTCAAGCATTCATGCTATATCATAGTTGGCCTCTGCATTTATCTTGATACTTTGATTTACCTCAACACTTTACTTTTTTTTTGTATTCCAGTTTCACATTGTATTAAAGGTAATACAAAGTTTTGGTATGGGGTCATAAATTTGGTTCAAATGAACATATTGGATGCATATGCGATCCTACAATATTCAGTGATCATTGTCGCGGTTGAAATCGAGTCTTAAGTTATGAAATTATAAATAATAAACTCTTTATGTTGTATAGCTCCCTCTCAAGGTCAATATATTAATTAAGCTATAAAACAATGTTTCTTGACTAAAATCGACCGATTAGCTATACCCGTTTGGAAATTATATATCACAACTACATATTCTGATATTTTCATGGTCGCAGCTACTAATGTACGGCCGTAGGCGCTATTTGAAATTCATCAAAATTTACCGGGAGCACCGGTAAATTTTTATATTCAATTTTTCTCGAAAGCAGAAGTGTTTAAATTTTCTTGTGCTTATAATACATCCACAGGGCCATCCAAATATATCAAAATTGTTAAGAATCACTATCCACCCAATTTTCAAAATTTCCAAAAACTTTGTATTACCTTTAATTACAATGTATAATCAATACTACAGTGAAACCTGTCTATAATGACCATCCAAGGGAGACAAGAAAAGTGGTCTTTATAGGCAGGTGATCTTTATGTCCATGTTCTTTTAGTACACGTTTCAATGAGAAACCATTTTCAAGGGAAGCAACAAATGTGATCTTTCTATACAAGTGGTCACTCAGTTAAGCAGGTTTCTCTGTACAGTATTATTATTGTTTGGATATTTTTGATATAATTTATAAATAAATGCAGAAACATCTGCTTTAAATTTTGTTTTAAAGTGGTAAATAATCAACCAGTTACTACTAGGTAGTTTCCTTTCCCACTGGAACTTTTAAAGCAGGTTTAACAAAGTCTTCATTCATACGAGCAAACAACTTTGGTTTTCTTTGAGATTTTAGTTACCACTGCGCTTCCACCCCTCTCCGTGAAGACTGGTCCCTTTTTACGTCATTGGGTTTGGAAAGGGAAATCCCCGAAAAAAAATATCGATTGATCATCCGACCCGATATTGATAGCAATCGGAAATAAGTAGACGTCACTCACAAATAGAACGGTCGATATATTTTCATGAGTAAATTGGCGAGGAAGGATGAGGCCAACTAAAAAACAAACATGTTAAGCGACCTGTCTTTTTGAAAAAATAGGAAGGAGGAGGCCCTTTTTTTTTCCTTCAAAATGGCCGCTCAAAATGGCCGCTCGGTACGTTTTCCCCGACAGTCGGGCTATTTTTCAAGATGGCCGCCGACCTTTTTATATTATTTTAAAAAAAAATCAGAAATAGATCCATTTTAGCAGTGTTTTCATGTTTTTTTTTCTTTAAAAAAAAAAAAAAAAAAAAAAATAGGAGGCGGCGGCCCCCCAAAAGGAATCGGGCGGGGACGCTTAACATGTATATTTTTTTGTAATGGCCTTACAAGGGTTCATCTCACTTTCCATCAGATAATTCACCTGTTTTGCCTCTTTCAAAATGTCCCATAAAATATATTTTTCGTCCCTCAGGGAAAAGAAAAGGAAATCCAAATTTAAAAGAGGACTCTTCTAAAAAAAGCAGACATAACAAAAACTGAATGGTGAAAATTTGAATTCAATCGGAAAAAAGAAAGACATTATTTTTGTCATGTTTCAATACCTATACGCATGGGCACGTCAAATTGAATGACCAGTAAAGAAAAGAAACAAATTATCGAAAATTTGCGCTATATCCGATAAAAAGTAGGAAAGCTATCAATTTTTAAAGTTGCCATCAGTGAAACACAAATTGGACGTTCTGACGTTACTTGCGAGTTCCTCTCCTATTGGTTCTGTACAGAAAATTCATAAACTGTCATTTTCTTAGTCATTGAAGACGAAACAGATTTGTTTCATACCGGGCTTGGATACATATTATATTTGCAATAATGATATTTATGGTGAATGTATATGATTGAACATTTTCTTTAGGGAAAATATGATCATTGAAGGTTTTTATTAGTACATCATCAATCCTCTATGATAACAGTAAACTATCCATACCGGATGTAGCTCGTTCAACCATCATTCCGGATCGGATATTAAAACCGCACCATCCGTACCGGTTTTCAACTCTCTAATGCTAGTCTGTAGAACAAACTCAGTTAATATTATACAGTAAAACCTGTATATCAAGACCGCTCATGGAAACATGGAAAGGGGTCTTTATAGGCAGGTGGTCTTTAATCTTTATATTCCTTTAGAACTGAAAATTAAAACTTTTATCTTACCATCCACTTTTTAGTTTTTGAAACTGATTGCAGTTTAACTGATTGGCTAGGGTCTGCATGACAGACTATCCTTGCTATTTCTATATAAAATAAACACTTGAATAGTAGACCGGGGTTGAACAACGTGATGTACGTCATAATAGAACAGAATGGGATTTTCCCGCTAAATGTTAAATCAAGGTGACGTCCCCAAAACCAGGCACGAAACAACTCCTAAAAAGGAGCCTAGAGTGAAATTAGCTGGGTATTAAAAGCATCCAATACCTCACCAAATTTTAGACAATTTTACCCTCAGTCGTCTAATCCGAATCATTACATCATAGTTTTTTATTCAGGATGTACCGCTCGCCCATTTGCAATCAAATCAGTATTTTTAATCGACTTTAACCATTTATTATTAGAAAAAGTGTACTCCTTGCAATGCAACATTTTATGCATGGGTATGTAAGGGAGCTTTAAAACTCCTAGCCTATGTGCTCAAATAAAAAATGCAACAAAAAAAGTAAATTAATATTTGCCATTGCTTAAAGTGGTTCACACTCTCTGGACCCTCTATCATTTGCAAGAAGAAGAAGAAGAAAAAGAAGAAGAAGAAGAAGAAGAAGAAGAAGAAGAAGAAGAAGAAGAAGAAGAAGAAGAAGAAGAAGAAAAAGAAGAAGAAGAAGAAGAAGAAGGAGAAGGAGAAGACGAAGACGAAGACGAAGAAGGAAAAGAAGAAGAAGTAGAAGAAGAAGTAGAAGAAGACCAGTAGTAAAGGAAGAAGAAGAAGAAGAAGAAGAAGAAGAAGAAGAAGACGAAGAAGAAGAAGAAAAAGAAGAAAAGGAAGAAGACCAGTAGTAAAGGAAGAAAAAGAAGAAGAAGAAGAAGAAGAAGAAGAAGAAGAAGAAGAAGAAGAAGAAGAAGAAAAAGAAGAAGAAGAAGAAGAAGAAGGAGAAGGAGAAGACGAAGACGAAGACGAAGAAGGAAAAGAAGAAGAAGTAGAAGAAGAAGTAGAAGAAGACCAGTAGTAAAGGAAGAAACAGAAGAAGAAGAAGAAGAAGAAGAAAAAGAAGAAGAAGAAGAAGAAGAAGGAGAAGGAGAAGACGAAGACGAAGACGAAGAAGGAAAAGAAGAAGAAGTAGAAGAAGAAGTAGAAGAAGACCAGTAGTAAAGGAAGAAGAAGAAGAAGAAGAAGAAGAAGAAGACGAAGAAGAAGAAGAAAAAGAAGAAAAGGAAGAAGACCAGTAGTAAAGGAAGAAAAAGAAGAAGAAGAAGAAGAAGAAGAAGAAGAAGAAGAAGAAGAAGAAGAAGAAGAAGAAAAAGAAGAAGAAGAAGAAGAAGAAGGAGAAGGAGAAGACGAAGACGAAGACGAAGAAGGAAAAGAAGAAGAAGTAGAAGAAGAAGTAGAAGAAGACCAGTAGTAAAGGAAGAAGAAGAAGAAGAAGAAGAAGACGAAGAAGAAGAAGAAAAAGAAGAAAAGGAAGAAGACCAGTAGTAAAGAAAGAAAAAGAAGAAGAAGAAGAAGAAGAAGAAGAAGAAGAAGAAGAAGAAGAAGAAGAAGAAGAAGAAGAAAAAGAAGAAAAAGAAGAAGAAAAAGAAGAAGAAGAAAAAAAAAAAAGAAGAAGAAGAAGAAGAAAAATAGGAAGAAAAAAAAAGTAGTCTTAAGATCTTAAAATACAACATTCATTGCATTTCCTGTATATTGAATTACAACATCAACACAGATAATTATACTTTCTTTGCTATTTACTTTTACTGTAACTGGTGAGGCTTACTTGGAAACGGTATTTGGAGATGCATCAAGGTGTTGGATTGTTGACAGGTGGTTTTAATAATGATAATAATAAAGTCATTTTTATATAGCGCATAATAATAAATTCTCTATGCGCTTTAAAACAATCAATTATACAATAAATTACATGATCAATCTAAAAATTTAAAGATATATGCATTAACAGAAATACATTTCGTATACAATGATGAGAAAATCAGATATAATATAATTGATATAAACTTATGAACACAATTATAATAGTGAAATAATTACGATCTTTTATTGAAGCAAGGAAATAACATTATTTGACATAAACTAGCATATAATTACCATATTTACGCTGCGACTTCGTATTTATTTATTTATTCATTAATTCAGTTTATTCATTTATACACTGTTGGTCATAATGGTAGAATAATTATTTTTACCCCAATTTATGGAATGATTTTGACAATGATTTATTCCTAATAGATCTAGATAATAGTATACATTATCAGATTTTATTGAAAGAAAATTGGGGAGTGTTTGTTTTTGCGTGACTGCTAAAGCATCACTCAAAAAAAAAAAGTGCTAAATTTAGCACTTAAAGATTCAATTTTAGCACTTTTTAGGAGCTCGCATAGTGACTGCACTCGAAGTGCTGAGTTAGCACTTGCACCCGGGCTACTTTGCTAGCACCCAAAGGAGCTGACTGTTGTGCTAAATTTAGCACTTAAAGATTCAATTTTAGCACTTTTTAGGAGCTCGCATAGTGACTGCACTCGAAGTGCTGAGTTAGCACTTGCACCCGGGCTACTTTGCTAGCACCCAAAGGAGCTGACTGTTGTGCACTTAAAGTGCCAAGTTTTGCTCTCTTTTGGGTGCTAGCAGAATAGCCCTTGTGCAAGTGCTAACTCATGCGTTGTTTGACATGCCCCATCTACATTTGGTATGTGGTCAAGGTGGATGTCCTTCGTCATTTACCACTTTCAACTCTTACAGGAAACATTTATTAAACCAACATCCACAAGAAGAACCTGAACCTGAAGTTGTACAGGGTATGGAGGGTCTAGTTGATGCTGATTTGGGTGTTGCTGTTAGTGAAGTGCATAATCCTGCAGCAGATGATGCATTTGATGATGATGATGATAGGATAGGCCTACTACAAGAACAAGATGGAGCAATGCATAATGACAGTACAAGACACTATGAATATGACAGACAATGAAAGCGGACAAAATATACAGTTCCTTAGGTAGACAAAGGAACATCCCTTCACTGCTATTATGTAAAAATGTGTAGAACAGGTGTCACATGCATATTCACCTGTTCTACACATTTTACATAATAGCAGTCAAGGGATGTTCCTTTGTCTACCTGAGGAACTGTATATTTTGTCCGCTTTCATTGTCTGTCATGTTCATAGTGAGACCAGCTGCATTTTTCATTGGTTCTCTTTTATCAAACACCAACATGACCCATGCTATGACAAACAGAGTGTTATCTGCTGCAACAGCTTTGAATACTGATGTTGTTGACAGTTTAAGGAGCAAAGTTATTCAGACTTTTGAGGCCTTGGGTATTGACCTGGAGAATGAAGAATGTAAGAATCTCTTAGCTGAATTTGATTCAAAAACAAATATTCACAAGGTAACAGCTATTATACTAACCGACCAATCAGATCAGGTTGTGCAGTCAGCACTCGATGTTAAGTGCTGCATATTGTTATAGCACTCGTTTTCTGCACTCAAATATTCAGCACGTTTCGGTTTCCTTGTTAAAGTTAACCCGTCAAGTGCTGATTTTGGCACTTCAAGTGCAGAATCTCACTCAGCACCCAACATTTAGCACCTCAGTTTTTTGCGTGATGTGTGTGCTACTATGCTAATCAACTAGGGGACCTACGTCATTAAGTCATAACTGACAGTAATGGGGATTAATGCCTCATAAAAGGGCACTAATATAGCACATCGACACGGTTTTGATCCTTGGGGCTCACAGTAGTGACGGGCCATTGCTTAGCCAATACATCATGACTATACGCAGCGGGCGCTAGGGTACGTCGACGTCGACGCCCCCACAAAAACAAAAAAAACACAAAGAAAATGCAATAAATTATCAATAATTCATTGCATTTTCCCCCAGTCCCAAAAAGAAAAAATCCTCTGTAGGGCCATGCACAATGGTTCAAGGCATGCTCACATAGAATATTTTGCTATGTTGGGGGTCAAAGCAAAATGCAATGAATTATTGAAAAATTATTGCATTTTCTTTGTTATTTTGTTTTTGTGGGGGCGTCGACGTACCCTAGCGCCCGCTGCGTACAGTCATGATTCATTGGCTAAGCTATGGCCTCATTACTGTGAACCCCCAGGATCAAAATCGTGTCGATGTGCTATATTAGTGCCCTTTTATGAGGCATTAATCCCCATTACTGTCAGTTATGACTTAAGCATAGTAGTACACACATGCTTTAGCAGTCACGCAAAACAAACACTCCCCAATTGTCATTCAATAAAATATGAGAATGTATGATATTATCTAGATCTATTAGGAATAAATTATTGTCAAAATCATTCGATAAATTGGGGTAAAATTAATTATTCCACCATTATGACCAACAGTGTATATTCATGTATTTATTTATTCATTTATTTGTTTATTTATTTATTTATTTATTCATTCACTCAATTATTCACTCATTCATTTCTTAAACAAGCGCAAGTCAGATTTATGCGAGTAGGCCTATAATACTAGTTTCACTGTATTAAGAACAACGATTGCTCATTGGAGAGAACGATGTCTAAGAAATAGGTCACTTCTGCTTCGATAATAATTATTTGAACATCATATTTCAGGTAGATTAGTTGAAATATCTGGAACCATTTTGGTTTCTGTTTGTTTATTCAGGATAACACAAACCACAAATAGCATGACCCTGTAATAAAGCACTTTCCTGTATGCCTTTATTTGGGTTAATTTAGGTATGAAAAGACAACAAGCAGGACTAAACTCGTTTTTAGGGAAAACACCTCCCGATCGCGTCAGTAAAAAAGAATGATACATATCGGAAGGATATAACTGGTATAAATAGCTTTGGAAGTTAGATTGATGATGTGATTTGAGTTGGTTTATTTATGTTGTACCCTGTCCAAAAATGAAAGGAACGAGGCATGAAACAAAAAGTATGGTTGTTCACCTGTCTAAACAATTACGAACAGGGTTAGACTGTCATGATGATAATGATACACAATCTAGAGTACTTTTCGATAGGAAAACTGAAAAGAGTTGTGATTGTTTAGTTATCGCGGTATAGTGGTTTATTGGCTTGACTCCCAATCCAAGGGTTGAGGGTTCGAGTCCCAGTCCGGCACTAATGTCCTTTGGCAAGCCATTAATCCACATTCGCCACTCTCCACCCAGGTGTAAATGGATACATGGCAATTAATTTGCGCTGCAGGGCCTTCAAGTAAACAAAATTATTTGTATGATTATAATAATCTTTATATAAAGGAAGAAATGGACACGCGCTGTCTAACTTTTCATTTTAGAGTCTACCCCATTTCGAAAAGTTTTGCTCTAATTTTAGGTGGTTCCGCCGATGTATTACTAGCGGATCCATGAACAAATGTGTTTAGCTAAGACAATTAATGTATTGCATTTGAAAATCATCTTTTGTTTGTAAACAAATCGATACCACTCAATGAACACAAAACATCGGCTTGACGTAACGTACGGGTTGGTTGGAGGGGTGAGAGGGGGGGGGGGGGGGGGGGGGGTGGGTGGCGCAGCTAGTGCGGACAGAGATGACGTAATCATGACGGAAATTCGCGAAAGAAGAGGGAAAATTACCTTGTTCTATTCCTTTTCTTTTCCCTTTTCTCTGTGGATCCGTCCAAAGCGAAAGAACGGGTTTCACCTCCTGTACCCGTCGATAACAGGGCAAACTTTCGCTCGGGTAACGCACTCCTAAAAGCTGGCACCACCACCGATTTCCGAGTCCAGATAAACATCTCTGTTTTCGGAAACCGCATCACACTCAAATAAATCCTTCATTGACCACAATTAGGGGGAATGGATTAATAGATACCAATGATCTGTTTACTGGAGCAGGACGTAGAAAACCGTCCCGGATCATGCATGACTGGGTGAAAGTCAACGTCGGTTCGGCTACTATCGGTCAAAGTGAATGTTGACAAAATAGTTTATGAATAGTTTAATTCTTTATGATTATGTTAATGTGGAAGAGCATCATAGATAAGTCCCCACCCCCCCCCCCCCTCATGACAACTTTAAAGCTAATCTAGAGCTTTGATATGGGAATCGTATTATGAGAGAAAATTGCTATGATTTATTCTGGATTCTTTATCCTGCAGTAGATTGGTTGTTTGAACCAGTGAAAAAAAAACTCTGACCAGATTTATAAAGAAAAGACAAAACAAACAGAGAGACAAGACGAGACTGGTCACTGTTCTTGGAAGTATGCATGATTGTTAGTTGTTGTCGTTTGTACAAGTGTGGGGGGGGGGGGGGGGTCATAATCGTAACTTGTTGCCCCCACCACTGTTACAGATTTCTGGCTACGCCAACGAACAATACGGCAAGAAATATTGATGACTATCATTGATCACCTGTAAACCCGGATCTCAATCAACCGTCAATGACTGACCGGTCACTTATAGGAAGTTTGCCAACTTTGGTAGATCTGTTTTCCGAGCATACCCGATGAAGTTGGGTTTATTCAAGGACAGTCTTGAAGGGACTTGCAAGCAAGGCAAATCGAAGCTTTCAAAAATTGAGTATTTTTTTTCCTCAACTAATCTGCTGGTTTGAAAAAAAGGACGGATTTTAAGGATATGCAGATGTTGATCGTATGGTCACAAAGAAGAAGAAGACAAATATTAAAGAAGAAAGAGTTCGAGATTAGAAAGACGAAACAGTAGAAGAGGAAGATGAAAAAGAAGAAGATAAAATATAAAAAAGAAGAAGAAGAAGAAGAAGAAGAAGAAGAAGAAGAAGAAGAAGAAGAAGAAGAAAGAATAGGAGAGGAGGAGGAAGAAATAGTAGAAGAAGAAGCTGACATTTTAAAGAAGAGGAAGAAGAAGTAGAACAAATTGTAGAAGAAAGTGAAGGAAAAAAAATAAGAAATGAGAAGAAGAGAAAAAAAACGTAAGAAGAGGACGAAACAATAGATATTAATACATACAAAAACAAGAGGGCAGGCGAAGGGAAAGAAATGAAAATAATAAACAAACAGTTACCATGGTCATCTCAAAAGAAGAGGACGAAACAAAGGATGTTAATAAATACAAAAACAGGGTAGGAGGCGGAGGGACAGAACAAGAAAATGAACAGTTACCATGGTAATGACGGTAACAATAGTGATGAGTAAGAGGATGAGATAAAGACAGACATAGAAATAACATGGAACGAGATATGGGTGTGGGGAAACATAAAAAAGGAATTTAAAAAGAGTCACAAGGAAAACCAGATAGAAATAAGAACAGAGCAAAAACATTCGTCATAAATAATTAAAACAAACCAAAAATGGAAATGGGATAAATGGATATTTAACTACATGTATTTGAATGTGCTAACATGGATATAACCTGAATGACAATGCTGATTGAAAGACCATGTTGAACCACCTGCTCCGTTCAATGTTAAAAGGAAACCACAAAATGACACCGCTTCCCGATACATATCGATTGATTTTTGTTTCATGTTTACAATTTTATGACACACTAACCCCGCACATGGAGTTAAATTATACATGTGTATCTACAAATCCTACATAATAAATTAATAGAGAGCCTATATGGTAATAATACATGTATATCGAGAAAGCTTATCGACCAACGCTCTACTATTGAATGGGGAAGTTTATCCTGACATTAAGTTGGTTTTGCTGGAAGCAGAAAAATGAGAAAAGCGGGTCATGGAAAGTTTGAGCAAAAACCGATTGAAAATAAGAAAGTTATACACTTTGGAAGGTGCTAGCAACCAGACACAACTTGGCAAATCTGTGACGTATCTTGCGATACGACAATCATAACTTTTTTTTCTCCGTAAAACAGGTTAGCTGATTAAATGTAATTAATTGTATTTTGCTCACGATAATATAGAGATATCTGCACAGAAGAGTGAAATTCATAGTGGGTTACACTAGGTTTTAGAATGTTTTCTTTTCCCCTGTGCATTACCAGGTAAAATGAGAGGTGACGGGTAAACAAAAAGAAGAAGAATAAAATAAGGAGAGGAGGGGAGGAATGAGAGGTTGAAAAAAGATGGACACTGGGGGAAGAACAAGAAGAAGAGGAAGAGAAATAAAGAAATGCGAACGCAAGAACTACAAAATGTTTTTCAAAAGGAGAAATAAAAGAAGAAATTTATATAAAATGGAAGGAAAGCTCGGAAAATAAAAGGGGGAATAATAATGTCAAAGAAAGAAAAGTAGAAAGGAGAGCGATAAGAGTTTAGAGCAACCCATAAAAAAAGTAATACACATATAAATTTGTAAACAAAGAACTACAAGAAAAACAAAACTGATTTATAAACGAATATGGGGGAAAAACAATAAGACTCTTTGATGTTAGGCTTGAAGTGTACTGGAACTTGAGATGTGAATTTATTCAAAGTGTTGTGTCACAAAAAACGAACGTTTGATTGAAATTGTCTCATAATGTATGATAACACTATATAGAACATTTATTTTGAGGGAAGAAGATCTTCAAGACTCTTCTCCCTTTTCTTACTGTAATATCAAAATTATATAAGGCCACCCATGACTGGGGCATAACAGAGATTCAATATCAATCTTGTAATATGTTTTTGTTTAGTTCTGTATTTGCATTTACTAATGAATAACAAGGCTTGTTTCACAATTAACCATTCAAAAGGGGAATTGGAAGAGAGTATTGACTTGTCAATTAGTGCATAATACCGCAGGCCATCTGTTTTATTTGCAAAGTTAAACCCAAACGACAGAAAGTTAGAATATTAACAACTATTTAGGGAAGGACAAGGCCGTGATAGCTACAAAAAACTGGATAAATATCCCTAAAACAGAAAAATAAGTATTTCACAATCAGACAATGTTTAGATTGAACTTTTACATACGTCATCTGGACCGAAAATTGGGGACTTTCCCATAACAGGAACAAAGTGAGAGTTTTTACCGGTGTGATTGTTTTAGGGGTGTTTTGTTTCCCCATTAGACTCAATGGATACACAGGTGCAGTTGACGCCAGGGGGGAGAGGGGATGGGTGATAGTGGGGATAGGGTAGCAATCGAATAAGCAAGGTACGAGATATGTAGGATGAATAGAGGGGAAGGTGCAAAGGTTAATGCTCCTCTCCCCAACTCCACTCCCTTCTCTCTCTCTCTCTCTCTCTCTCTCTCTCTCTCTCTCTCTCTCTCTCCATCCTCCCTCTCGCTCCCCCTCTCTGTTACTCCCATCTCTCATTCTCTCGCTCTCTCTCTCTCTTCCCCTCTCTCTCGTTTACCCCATCTCTCATTCTCTCTCTCTCTCTCTCTCTCTTTCTCTCTCTCTCCATCCTCCCTCTCGCTCCCCCTTCTATCTTTAACACCCATCTCTCATTCTCTCTCTCTCTCTCTCTCTCTTCCCCTCTCTCTCTTTTACCCCATCTCTCATTCTCTCTCCATCCTCCCTCTCGCTCCCCCTCTCTGTTACTCCCATCTCTCATTCTCTCTCTCTCTCTCTCTCTCTTCCCCCTCTCTCTCTTTTACCCATCTCTCATTATCATTCTCTCTCTCTCTCTCTCTTCCCCTCTCTCTCTTTTACCCCATCTCTCATTCTCTCTCTCTCTCTCTCTCTCTCTTTCTCTCTCTCTCTCCATCCTCCCTCTCGCTCCCCCTTCTATCTTTAACACCCATCTCTCTCTCTCTCTCTCTCTCTCTTCCCCTCTCTCTCTTTTACCCCATCTCTCATTCTCTCTCCATCCTCCCTCTCGCTCCCCCTCTCTGTTACTCCCATCTCTCATTCTCTCTCTCTCTCTCTCTCTCTTCCCCTCTCTTTCTTTTACCCATCTCTCATTATCATTCTCTCTCTCTCTCTCGCTCTCTCTCTCTCTCTCTCTCTCTCTCTCTCTCTATTTGACTCGATACTCCCCGTCCTCTCCGATAAAGGTTTGGTTATTCTACGTTATCAGTTTTATTTGTTTACGTTTGGCTGTTGTTGATGTTTTGTTTGTTATTTTGTCCTTTTTTCCCTTTTGCTTTTCAAATAGTTTTGGATAGATACTTAAGTCCAGTAAAAAAAGAAGACAAATATGAGTTACATCACT
The DNA here is from genome assembly GCA_035222895.1 of Strongylocentrotus droebachiensis. NCBI lineage: Eukaryota > Metazoa > Echinodermata > Echinoidea > Camarodonta > Strongylocentrotidae > Strongylocentrotus > Strongylocentrotus droebachiensis. Next base: position 45,211 of record JAVYIG010001648.1, on the reverse strand, counting down.
TTCATGACTTGCGTAATCATATTCATGCTATATTTAGCTTTGTTAGTAATAGAAACAGTTTAAAAACAATTTGTAACCCTGACGATTGCTTGTACAAATATAGATTTTGGTAATTGTACAATTTCAGGTCAGTTGAAATCAATAGATCGGAAATAAATAAACAAATTATGGGGATTGAAATGTTTCCGTTTGGTTGCCTCCCTAAGTACATTTATTGTGTGCGTCCACATGGCATAAAATAGAATACATCCCTTGGAGTATTATTTTTAAAATCCGTGAAAATAGGCTATTTTTATGGCTTTATTAACGGTCTAACAGCAAACACCGTGTGTGATTTTGTACAATAGGCGCACAATTTAGTACTTGAACCTTTTCCCTTATTTGGACATGTTTAAACGTATAGTTGCGTTAAATTATTTTGTTTAAAGGCATATACGGATTGTTTACCAGTTTACGGGTGTATAGTTACAGCCTGAATACGTTTCCGTAATTGTACTTACAGGGGAACTCCACCCTGATATTGTGTTATTTTTTTAATTAATAAAAGCAGACAAATGAGAGATAACAATAATATTGAGTGAAAGTTTGAGCAATATTCGGTTAAAATAGGAAAGTTATGAATTTTGGTAGTTGTCATTAGCGAAACACAAATTGGCAACACTGCGAGCTCCTCTTCAATTTGCTCTGTACAGAAAATGTTATAAACTTCCATTTTCTTGGTTATTGATGACAGAATAGATTTGTTTCGTACATGGGTTGTATGGAGTGAATGTACGATTGAAAACAAATTCTTAAAGGAATATATATATATATATATATATATATATATATTTTTGAAGATTTTTAGCGCAGGGCCGTTGGGAGGGGAGCTTGCAAGATACGTCTATATTTGCCAATTTGTGTTCGATTGATAGCACCTTCAATAAATCACAATTTTCTTATTTTTGATCGGTTTTTGCTCAAACCTACACTGACTGCATGCTTCTCTCATTTTCTGCTTCTATTAAAACCAACTTAATAATAATAATAATAATATTTAATTTTTATTCAACTTAATATCAGGGTTGACTTCCCCTTTAAAAGATAAATTCTAGTCATGTGATTGCATTGTGAAAGAAACTGTGTGGAAATTTATTGGAAAAGGCTGATCATGTATCATAATTATAAGCATTGGTACGTACACTGTGAGGTTTTGGAATCATCAACATGATAAGAAATTTGCCCAATCTTGCCAAAAGTCACAGGCACTGTGCACAAAAGTGAGCATATGGGACTGCACAAACATGTCGCATGAAATTGTGGTCTACAACCTATACCTGTTACTTGTCATATTAAATATGGGGGAATTTGAAGAACCATCCTTTTCAGTGAACTTCTTTTTATATGTTACTATTGCACAATAACAGAAAAAGAATGATTAAAGTTCACATTTTTGTGTTCACCTTTCTAAGTTTGTTCGTTACATGCGCGGCTGACCCGGATGAAAGATTCGGAGCGTCAATAATCATCTAAATGCCATAAAACATGACAAAGTTGGACATTCATGCACAGGAGTTCCAATTATAGAACGATTTTCCATCAGAATAAAGTCGTGACAGAATACTGCATCGTCATATCCTCGTCTTTAGAGACAAAAAAGCCAATCCTATTTAACAAAATAAATCGACCTGAAGTGAAATTTCAAAGAAGCAGAAATTGAAGTTCATTTCAGTTCTATTTATTTTGAATACACAATAAAACCGAAAGTCATAGAAACTCGGTACAATGAACAATTCAAAGAATGAACATACAAAAGATAAGAAAATAAAAATCCATATACATTTTAAAGCTAACATTAAAGTTACAATCTCGTTATGTGAATTGAGACGACTGGGGAAAACAAATGTTATGCAATCTGCCCCCAAAGAGGAAAAAAGTTTTGAGGCAGAAAGATGAATTTTCCCCTTTTATGATCTTCGATGTTTTCCTGGATAGGCTTTGTCGTTTACAAGGGATATTAATTTTTACCATTATTTCATCATCAAAAGGCTACCACAACCTGGTGATATTATGTCTCTACTTCATGTTGGCTTATTGCAAATAAGTTAAAGTTAAAAGTGAATAATTATGGAATTGAGATATTTAAGGAAATAACTGTCGTTTTTTTTTTTTTTTTTTTTTTCCCTTTTGTCTAAAAGGGAAAAAAAAAAACAAAAAAAAAAACGACAGTTATTTCCTTAAATATCTCAATTCCACGAAGATATAATTTTATTCATTAAAATACCACATACAGGTGTATTTCAAAAATGTTAACTGATACACTTAATTTCAATGACATGCATGTATTTCTTTCAAGGTACCGTAAGTACTTCTTGTCACAATTCTCTGAAACACTGAAATATTTGATCAGTTATACATAGACTGGTATAGATATATAACGTAATGTAAATCTTGTATGAATTATCTTTCAATATGTTGTGACGAAAATGCCCCAAATCACGTTACGTCAATAGATTTAGGGGATTTGGAGATCCCGTACCGCTTTCAAATGTTTTGTTTTCGTTCTCAGAATAGAGTGAGATGAAAAGAATGACGAGCATCAGTGCTTGAAGTTCAGCTGAATCGAGGGCCCACAATCACGCAGACTGCATCTGATCAGAATGAATGAATAACGTTTAAAGGGATTGGGTAACTTGTCTCAGATTCTCAAGCAAAATCCTGGAATTAGATCATGCTGCAGTGATAATTATAAACATTGAGGTCAGTAAGGAACCCCATGACTTTTACAAGCCGATCGCCTGTCTACTTATCAATATATTTATGATTGGAAATCGAAATCAAAATCAAATTTTGCGTTTTTCTAACGGTTTTCATAACACTACAGTCTATTGGGGCAAAACGAGTATGGTAAAAACCGGTCACTCAAGCACTTCTTGATCATTTTGAAGTGAATCCAAAAAAAGTAATAAATCTTTGAGTGACCGGTTTTACCATACTCATTTTCCCCCAAAAGACTGTGTAGTGTTATAAAAAAAACTGTTCAAAACTATATGGCAAACCATTTTTGACATTTCTAATTACAATCATAAATACCTTGATATTCAGACAGGCGATCGGCTCGTAAAATGCATGGGATTCCTGACTGACCTAAAGGTTTATTATTATGATTGCAGCATGAGCTAAATCCAGGATTTTGTTTAGTATCTGAGGCAAAGATACCCAATCCCTTTAACACTAGTATATCCTCTTCTTTGTACAAAACAGCTTTATTTTGAGGTAAACTGTAATTCCTTGCAAACTCTCCCCTTCAGACTTTTAAAAATCACAATTGGAAGCCTTCGAAATTCGGAATCTCCATCTTTGCAGCAATTCAGGAAATTGTTCATCATTTTACCGCTCAAAATGGTAGCTGTCATACCACTATGCCTAATTAGAGGAGCGACAACCATCCATCTTGTATAACCTGCCGACATGCCAATAGTAATTTAAAAGTGCTTTATCTAAAATTCAGATTTTGAATTAGACAGTTTCCTCAGATTCCAGTACAAGAGTTTGGTGAGGTCTTTACATACGCAAAAAGTTCAAAGAGAAAACCTCTGCGTTCTGGGAAATGTGAACAAATATTGTTTGAGCTCTTTTTGATATAAGCGCATGTAGACAAATATCATGTGAATAATTTCCCCTGAAAAGGATGCTTGTTCAAATAATCTCATATTCGAAATATGACAAGTATGGAGATGTGACTTGTTCTGATGTTGTGTAGTCCCATATAAACATTTCTGTGTATGTGTACAGTACATGTAACTTTTTCGTAAGACTGGCCGAATTTCACATTTTTGGGGTGGCCATTCTAAAACATTACAATATACACAAATACTGATGTGCAAGCTGATCGACATTTTCCACTCGCTTCCAAACATTTCCTTTCAATGGCATTGTTGTTGTTGTTAAATTTAATGGCGTGTTCCATCGTCGTTGAATGATTTTCGCCATGACCAGGGCCCCGTCTTATAAAGAGTTGCGATTAATCCGTATCAATCGCAAGTCCTCTATAATCAATCGCAAGTTTGCAGTCCCTATCTCTTATGTACTTGTACATAGTTGCGATACATATCAATCGCAAATAATTTGCGATTAATCGTAATTGTTTATAAGACGGGGCCCAGAACTCAACTTTATCTAGATTTCTTTTCTTAAAGCACCACTGCACTGCTTATAGCTACTTGCGCCCTCTATATAGAAAACATTGCCTAATCGGTGACCATTGGTCCCCCATGATCCTCTTTTTCTTAAGTTAAGTGAGAGCTGATTTGATGAGATAACCACCTGTCAGTAACCTTGCAGGGAGGTCTAATCCCTCCTGTAAACTAGTACAGATGGGCTTTAAACCAACTGAGTCATGATACCGTAGTCGTATCACTTCACATTCGTCGTGCTCTATCGAATACCTACCATTTTCTACTTTCATATAGAAAGTCTCTTGTGACGTGCATGAAAATTCTTCTTTTGTGGAGAACTTGGTCACAGGAGTGTGAAACGATTAGTAGAATTCCTCAAAATTCGGATTTCCATTCAGGCAGGTGATCTGGTATTTGTTCGATAAGTTGAAGCGGTATGCACAATGATTGTCTAACTGTCAATCAAACAGAGCAGGGCAAAAGGGGGGGGGGGGTGTATTCAGGGGCATAGCTTGAGTTCAGTCAGGGGGGGGGGGGGGGTACACTGATCTTGCTCGGTATGTTATACATCTTTGTGCCAATTGTATTAGCATTGCTAGAGAGTGGTTTATTGTTTCATCTTCTTCTCATGTTCTGTTCTCTCTCTCTCTCTCTCTCTCTGCATGTTTCGCTCTTTTTTCTTATCCTCTCTCTCTCTCTCTCTCTCTCTCTCTATCCCTCTCTCTCTCTCTCTCTCTCTAGGCTATCAATCTGTGAATAAAATATGAATAAGACATTAACACACCTACGTAGGTGGAAAGAAAGAGAAAGAGGGAGAGAGAGCAGTGTAGGGTAAATTAATGGTAGACGTGTTTATTTTTCTTTCTTTTTAAAATATTATTTTTTACGAGTGTGAATTATTTTTCGACGTATAATGCCAATAATAAAAAATAATGATAACAGTGGGTTCCTGTCATAGCGCTCAAGTCTGCCAGACTTGACACTCCTTGCGCTACACATTATTACCCACGCTTTGGCAGGGCTGGATTTAAAGCCCCACTGCACTACTTATAGCTACTTGCGCCCTCTATATAGCAAACAATGCCTAATCAGGGACCATTGGTCCCCCATGGTCCCCTTTTTCTAATGCTAAATGAGAGCTGATTTGATGATATAACCACCAGTCAGTGACCACGCAGGGAGGTATAATTCCTCCTGGTCAAACTAGTGCAGTGGGGCTTTAAAGAAATTAAGTCCTGCCAAGTTCCCACAGTCTTTAAAGAGAAACTGTAGGATACGAAATATAAAGTGGAGTAAATTACGGGGGGGATTTCATTTTACAAACGAATATTAGAGGTATAGGTTAAGAAACACAAAGAGAGAGAAAGAGAAAAAGGAGGGGAGAGAAAAATTCGTCACAATTTAGAAATGCGACCTTTCTTGACCTTACTCAAACATAAAGTTTACCTGTCATAAGTCTTTAATCGAAAATGCACCCCCTTTTCACTGCCGAGGTCTACTGTTCGTATAAACCTGAGACATATTTAAAAATTGAGTCATCGGAAGTTATATATATATTTTCAATTCTAGAAGAAAAAAAAGTATATTATTTTGGGGGGCTCAAATTTAGAAGTTGGCGTATCCTCTTCTCATGCCCAGAGAGGCGTTTTGTGGGTAGGGCCTTTGAAGGGGCACTGATGTCATGGGTAGGAGGGGGCACCAGTCTCAAAGAGAAGGCTGAGTTTTTGAGAAAGGGTGGATTGTATTTTGTGAGCTTTTTAATTCGTTGTATATTATGGAATTTAGATCATTGTTGACGCTCCGAATCTTTCACCCCAGTCAGCATTTAAAAAACCGGTGTTGAGTTCTGAGAAAGGTGAGAACAAGAATGAGTGAGCTTTAATGATTTTTTTTTTAATGTGGAAGGGGAGCGTAGAAAAATGAAATGTCCCCTGAAAAGCATGGCTCTTCAAATTCCCCTTTTATTCAAAATATGACAATAATGGGTGTGGAGCACACTTTCATGTCACATGTGCACATTTATGTGTACTATGCGTGGGCCGATTTTTTTATCATTTTTATTACTAGTATTTCAAAACCTCACAATATATACCAATACTTATGTGCTCCATGATTCACCTTCTCCAAGCACTCCAATCACTTCCACATAGAATGACCAGAATTCAACTTTATCTTTTATAATGGGAAGATAAAATGCCAGATAAAAGGGTCGATCATTTGGGGGGGGGGGGGGGGGTGTGTGGGAGAGGTGTTTATATCTTGTTATCACGATGCAGTCCTCTCTTTCCTTCTCTCTCTCTCTCTCTCTCTCTCTCTCTCTCTCTCTCTCTCTCCCTTTCCCCTCCCTCTATAGCTTTTTCCTTTCTTTTCGACGATTATCGATGTTTGTTTTGTTGTTGGGTTGTTGGGTTGTTGTTGTTGTTGTTTTTTTGTTTTTTTTGGGGGGGGGGGGGGGTGAGCGGCACGTGCCCCGTGCCCCCCGTATCAATTAACGCCACAACCTGTCATCTTACATACATGGTAGAATGGTCTTGACATTGTCACGTATAGGAAAGACTTATTTTGACTTAATGTTTCCTCTTTCCGACTGTTAACAGCTTTTAAAATGTTCTCAGGCTGTTTTTCCTCCATTATTCCCTCTCTATTTCGGGGGTTTCCCTTTCCCCTGAAGCCAGAACAAAACAGAATAGTCTCTTCACAGACCTGCATTTTGAATAGATGGAAACACACAATTTAAATTCTCTTATTCTTCACGTATGTACACTGTGAAAAATTTGGGCAATATTTTTCGACCATTTACCCAACGTTGTGCCAATAGTCAACCCAACCATCTATTGGGCAATATTTTGCCCAGTGGTATTGGTAAACGTAAGCACCCTACTTCACACGTGCATAATTGTTTCGTATTTTGACCAAAATTTGGGCAAAGATATGACCTTTCAACTGCCCGACTACGGTAGCCCACTTGTTGGGAAAATCTTGACCAGCTGTTGGGCCACTGGGGAAAATATTGCACAATAGATGGTTGGGTTAACTATTGGCACAACGTTGGGCAAATGGTCGAAAAATATTGCCCAATAGATGGTTGGGTTAACTATTGGCACAACGTTGGGCAAATGGTCGAAAAATATTGCCCAATAGATGGTTGGGTTAACTATTGGCACAACGTTGGGCAAATGGTCGAAAAATATTGCCCAATAGATGGTTGGGTTAACTATTGGCACAACGTTGGGCAAATGGTCGAAAAATATTGCCAATAGATGGTTGGGTTGACTATTGGCACAACGTTGGGAAAATGGTCGAAAAATATTGCCCAATAGATGGTTGGGTTGACTGTTGGCACAACGTTGGGCAAATGGTCGAAAAATATTGCCCAATAGATGGTTGGGTTGACTATTGGCACAACGTTGGGCAAATGGTCGAAAAATATTGCCCAATAGATGGTTGGGTTGACTATTGGCACAACGTTGGGCAAATGGTCGAAAAATATTGCCCAATAGATGGTTGGGTTGACTATTGGCACAACGTTGGGCAAATGGTCGAAAAATATTGCCCAATAGATGGTTGGGTTGACTATTGGCACAACGTTGGGCAAATGGTCGAACAATATTGCCCAAATTTTTCACAGTGTATTATTCTCTAATTTTCTCTTAATCCTGTAATCGAAATGATGTACTGTTACAATATAAATGAACAGAGAGCGAGGAGAGAGAAAGGAGATTGAAAGGGGGAGAATGAGACAAAGAGGGGGTGTGTGTGTGTGTGTGTGAGAGAGAGAGAGAGAGAGAGAGAGAGAGAGAGAGACAGAGAGAGAGAGAGACAGACAGACAGACAGGATTAAACATACACAAATAATAATTACGTCCCTAAAAAGAAATAGCAAATGTGAGGTAATATTCTTTTAAATAGGAGTTAAAACTGACTAAAAACATTGTAATGTGAAAATGAACTTTCTTATACGATGCATAATAATATTTAAACAATCTCGGCATGGAATAAAATGTATGAAACATTTTTACTTTCTTTGTTGAATACATAATCGAGGGCTAATGTGCGTCTTGTCTTTTTACATAAAATGTACACTTTTATAATAACTTTTGTATACTTTTTAAAATGTTGTTTGTAATTCATTCTTTGTGCATAATTTGTATTTTTCTTGTTGAAAATGGAAGAAAAAAAAATGGAACTTGAACTTGATATGTTTATCTTTATTTTCCAATTATTCTGTTTGAATCAATCTTTCTTTTCTTTTTTTTTTCTTCATTTTTAGCTAAAAGTCAGGGGAAAAATTTGTCATGGATTTTATACATTTTGTGTATTATTCTTCCTCCTCTCCTTTTCCTTCTCTTTTTTTTTCTCCGTAATTGTTGTCCTTCTACTTCTCTCTTTCTCTTCTCGTATAATTTCTTTTTGTTCTTATTATTCATTCTTCTTTACCATTAAGGTTAAAGGCCATTTTCTAGAGCTTTTGCAATCATTCATATTCATTTAAAAAAAAAAAAAAGATTTCTTTGCTACATATTTTTTAATTTATTGATTTTCTATGTATACTTTGTTTTCAAGACGTTTTGTAAAACAGCCTCTGAGAAACTAATACTTCAACCAGCTCTGCTTCTAGTTAGTTCCTCTTGTCTCGTGTTACTACTTATATTTGTTATTTCATTGTACATTTTTCGTATTTTACTTATACATTGTATTGTGTTTTGCATGTGAAATAAAATCATTTGAAGAAAATAAAATTGAAATTTAATTCTTTCTCCATTTATTTTCATTTTTCTTTTTTTTCTTCTTCTCCCTACCGTCATAATATTCGTTCATTCAAGGAACACACATGGTAAATATTACCCTCAAAGATCACTGAAGATGAATGAAGAAAAAACGGGGAATAACCTTACAATTTCATACATATGTTTGTATTTCGTTGTAGGACATGTCTTGTTTGGATAGCACATTTATTTTGGCAAATTCTGTCTTTGAACATACGTCACTTAACAATTACATCGTCTGGTGAGTGGGAGTAAAAACTGAAAGGCAAACATTTAAAAGGACGTCGGGAAATTTCCTCTAAACATTGAAAAATCAGACCAACCTGTAAATCAAACTTTTCAAACTATTATTTCAGAAAATGACAGGGATATCTAATCGTATAATTAACACGTCTATTGATCAGCTTAGTAGATCGAATCTTTCTTTTTTTTTTAATAGATGAAATGTGTCTTTTAGAAGTCAAGGGATTAAAATTCAGCGCGTGCGCAAACAGATTAAACGTATTTAAACGCCGCTATCTAGATTACAAGGGGTGGATTAAATTCATAAGCTTTGCAGGGTTGCTGGTATGTAGCTCGTAAAGCTGCTCAAATACAATAACATCAACGGATATGTATTTTGTGACTTGGAGAAGGATTACGAACTTATAAACATTTAGGCACGCGAACAGTTTTAGTAAATATTTACCTGTAAGTAATTATTTTGTCTGGAAAATATATGAGAGGGTATCAGATTTTACTTTTCTGTTTAACGCATTCGGCAAAGACTAAAAATGAAGAAGATGCAGAAAGTTTGCACATAAAAACAGCAGCATAGCAGCTGTCTTTCAGCTACAAAGTTAAAATTATTCATATCGCGCATACAGATGTAATAGGGCTATTATTCTGAAAACAAAGTAAGGTAAGTCCAAACAAGAAATGATGAATATAACAAAAAAGGAAGTCCCCCGAATGTTTGTTATTCTGAAAACCTTACCTCGAAGGTGCGTTAAAATGAAGGTTCGTCATGAATATTGAGATCAACAAATGTTTGGAAAATGAACAAACCTTCAAAAATGGACCTTTAGCTAAGTGACGTTTTTTTATGGGATAATTAAGACACCTTTGCAATAACGAACCTCTTTGTAACGAAGCAACAGGCAATTGTAATAAAAGAACCTTCTGAAAAACGAACATAAATGATATCGAGCACATCCAACCCCCCCCCCCCTCTCTCTCTCTCTCTCTCTCTCTCTCTCTCTCTTATATTGCTCTCTGCCTTTCTTCCTTTCTCCTTCTCTTTCTCCCTCTCTCTCTCTCTCTCTCTCTCTGCCCCTCTCTCAGGTAAGGCTAATATCACACTCTCTATCTTTATTATGCAAGACTAATAAATACAAATGTTTAAGGATAATTATTGTAAATTCATAATGTTTCTTTTTTTCTAACAACCGGAAAATATCCCCTTTTAGAATTGGAAGTAGAGACCTAAGACCTAAGATTAATCCAATAAAATATCCACTTTAATAGTCACTGTCTCAATTCAGATCTAACCATTAAAGGTATTGACCAGTTTTGGAAACGCCCCCCTCTCAAAAAATGAAATGGAAGCTCTTATTACCAATCATGTGAAAGAATAAGTTTTGCCTAGTACGTGATGACACAAATTTTGCCGGGAAACCGCCTACTAATTGATATATTTGGTAAATTATCATATCTATCCGGACTGTCACTGGATAGATATCGCGTAGTCCCATAATACATCTTTCTGTGTACAGTGCTTGTAACTTTACCAAGACTGGGCTAAATTTCTTATCATTTTGATGATTCCAGAACATTGCAGTACACACAAATACTTATATGCTAGATGATCAACCTTTTCTGATCGATTCCACAACGTTTCTTTCACAATGCAATATACCTTTAACTACTCTTGTGTATTTCTACGATACGCCATTTTCCATTATGAAATTGTCACGTGCCATTAGAAAGTCATAAGATTAATTAAGACGTCGGCAGCCAAACGCCACGTGTCTGCATGCCACAAGACTTTAATCAAGAAAGGTGCAATGATTATAGGGCCTAAGTCTGAATTGTTGATTGTTTGTCTTAATGTTATCTCTATAAGCTGCATTTTTAATTACACTTGCCATGATTATAAGCTCCATACAGAGATAAAGGTCACGCGACCTTTCATACCTAAAAAGGCAAAGAACAAACATCATAAAAATCACTCTTTATTAAGCAGAACAAAAGGGAAGTATATAATTCAGATGACGAATTACAATAAACATAAATGGCATGTCCGGTCCATTCAAAAGTTGAATTAAATGAATAGGGACGAATTATATCAGCAAAATTGTGAGAGTTTCATCACAATCGGATGAAAAATAAGAAAGTTATGGAATTTTTACGTTTTCCATAATTCCATGACACAGTGATATTTATAACTTAGGCTGTATTCGAAATAGCAGTTGGTGACGTCCTCCCCTCACTATTGCCCATATATGAGTTTATGAAATGTTTTCTTTTTTTCGGATAGACCTGTATAATTTGTTTTGCTGTGTATTACAATAAGTTACAAACGTAAAGAGAAAAGTAATTAAGTTATATGACTCTTTTGATTGATAAAACAAAGCTCTAAGAAGATACAAGTTGTATTCATCAAGAAAATCGTATTCTCACAATAAACCACTTCTTTAAAAAAAACATAAAACAGGTAAATTATTCAAACATTGTTTTCAGCAGTGATGATAATGTAGAAGGAAATATAAAATATTGTTATCATCTAAATATAAGATTCAATAGCTCTTTTGTTGGTTTGTTTATCAGGTTAGGTGTTTCATTTCTTATCTTATCATGTGTTCCTTTTTTATGTGTTTTTATGTTCCATATTATATGTTGTTTTCTTAGCGGGTTGGCCTCTTACAAGGTTTATTTCCTTTTTGGTCACTGCCTTCCTCACTTTTTATAATTCATCTTATGTATTGTCATACATTTGTCTCTTTGTAATTTTTTTTAATCTATTGATCTCTTGAGGAGAAATAATTAAAACTTGAAAAAAAACTTAAATGTCTGGTGGACTTCCCCTTTAATTCTACAGGTGTCTAACTCTAAACTGCAAGGAGGACTCGCAGATCCTACCTTAACAATAGGGGGTAAAAGGAAATAGCTACCACGGGGGCTGGTGTTGCATTTCACACCCCAACGACAGATTAGAGAATGTGTTCACCGGAGATAGTGACAATTAATGGATTCACATGACTGTAATCCATTTTATCGCTCTTATATCAGCGATACCGCACGTGCCAACCCAAAAGACGTAAAGGTGTTTGAACTATTTCAACATTTTATTTCCCTGTAGACCGAAAATTAAAAAATAAAATAATAACAAGATGTTTGCATAGCTAGACACATCTAAATTCGAATAAAAAAAAAAAGAATTTTAAGAACACCATTTTTCGGTTTTAGTGTTATAATTTCTGAAACTGTTCTTCTATTTGTTTGTTTCAATCTTATTGTCATTTCATCTATTACAGTGTATATATACTTTTTATTACTTTATTATGTAATTTTTCTCTCTCTCGTTCTTGTTTATCCTGTTATTTTGATTTGTAACGAAAAGGCATCCCCAAACATGAGTGCCCTTTTTTGTGGGGGGGGGGGGGGGTTCATTTTCGCCTGTAAGGTCATTTTAAAGTGAAAATGCATACCCAAATATGGAGATAAGTTCTTAGTATTAAACATCTTTGCTTCGTAAATTCATCTTATTATAATCATTCTAATATCTATTCAGATCTAAGATAATTAAAATACTGAAAAGGAAATTCATGCTCACACCAGTTTAATGAATACAAAAATATCTAGATATAGGATGACTTTTATATGCAATTAAATCTCATAATAGTCTCTATACAAAGCTTGTGTCCCTCTTTCCTTTCTCGTTTCTTCGGAATCGCTCTTTAACCCTAAAAAGGCCGGGCTATTTGAGGTCTTAGTACGGCCGGGGGGGGGGGGGGGGCATTATGGCCTCCCTTAAGATCCCGGCCGTGAAGCGACCGATCTCCGCGAAAATTTGCACGCATGTCAAGTGAAGTGTATAGAATAATATTTCAATTTTTTGAAAAATTCACTTTATTGCATATTTATGGTAATTTATGCAAATAAGACCCCGTTCTCACTCACTTCGTTGGAGAGCTCTGGAGCGCTCTAACTAAGACCCGTTCCTCAGGAGCGGTTCTTAGGTGAGTGAGAACGGTCAAAGTGGTCCAGGAAGTGGACTTCTGGAATCTGGACCGCTCCAGAAGACCACCTTCCGAGGTGGTCTTGAGGAGCGGGTCTTATTAAGAGCGCTCCAGAGCGCTCTAACGTGCAATGTGAACGGAAAGCGTAATTTGAACGGAAGTGAGCTAGTGACCTTCGGTGCGAAACATGTAGTACGGTACATACGGTTTGTATTCCGCGCGCGAAAAAATTGACCTGCTGACCTGAGCTGCCATAGCAACAAGACCACTTTGACTCGTGGAGCGGTTTGAGCCATAAAAAACTGCTCGGAGTGTGAACGCTCGCAAACCGTTCCTCAAGACCCGTTCCTCTGGAGCGGACCACTTTCAAAGTGAGTGAGAACGGGGTCTAAGATCATAAAATCACATTTCTACCCACAAATCATATATTATTCATATTTAAGCATTCTTTTTCACTTTATATATTCATTAGACCACTTGGAATAAAAATACAAACAAAAAAAATCGGAAGAACCAGCTTATTCCTTATGTTATCTCTTGTTTTGACAATTTCTTATGTATTTCGTTGTTTTTTTAACTTATGTATTTTATTGTTTTTGTTGTTTTATTTCATTTCTTACTACAATTCAACTATTTTGAATCCCAAAACAACCACCTAAACTTTAAACAAGACCCAATAACCAATGTTTAATCTATTTTTAGGAAAAATGACATTTTCATATGTTTTGTACGCAAAAATCACACAAATTAGCAATTTTCGGGCTGACATGCAAAAAAAAAAGGTCACGTGACCTTGTAACTGTAGGTCCGATTTTCAATTTTTTGTTTTGTTTTAAAGATGCGCAAGACTCGAAAGAAAAAAGTCAGCGAGCGGCGGGGCGCCATCCATATGCGTTCCCGAGCAATCGGAAAAATCGTGGAGGGAGGCCCCCCCCCCCCCCCCGGCCTTATTAGGGTTAAGCTGTTCAAAATTATTATTTACTGTTTATTTTAATAATTCTTTATTCTAATCATATTTAGCACTACCAGTCTTACCCTTTTTTTTTATATTTGCATTTGTTTAATGATTCTAAATAGTTCAACATGATACATGTTATTTACTTTCCGTGCATTTTGTTTATCACTGTTATTCATTTCTTTGTCTCCTGTGTACGTCTTAAAGTTTACTCTCGGAATGTCTCGTATTAATACACCATTATCAAAAGTTCGTCCTGAACGGAGCTATCATAGTCGAAGACCAATTAATTGTTGGAGAAGGCTCTACCAAAATGTATTTGTCTCCTTTGTACGTCATTACTCTAGGAATGTCTTGCAATATTCCATTATCAAAACTTTGTTCTGATCGGGGCTATAATAGTCGAAGACCAATTAATTTGAGAAGTCTCTACCAATATTCTTCGCCCCTCCCACTCTTCTTCTCGTTCACTCTATTGACTTCTTGACTCATCGCCCGATTAGAGTCCTCAAGGCTCAAACAGCCCATTATTTAATCAGCTCTCTCTTCTAAATCTTTTGACCAAGGTGTCAAGACTTTGCTGATTATCTCTCAAAAGCATCATCTAATCCTCCTCAAGTGTAAACACACCAGCCTTGTGTTCTGTTTATCTTTTCACTCCTCCCAGTATTTAATGTCTTTTATTTTTGCCACGCAATTGAATTGCGAAAAGAGAAAATGATAGGTAAATAATAGTTGGGAGTTACCCAGGACAATGTAAACCAGGTCTTCGCAAAGCCATAAAAGTACGTGTTTTGTATGCAATCATATTCATTAACGAGTCGAGAAGTAAATACGAAAATCGCTTCGCGATGACTGTGTGGTTTCGCTGACTCCACCCAGCCACGATTCGCTATAGGATTCTACGCTGTGGCAGACGTTGCGCTATCGGTCACGCGCAGCTTGGGGAAGCAGCCAACACGAGTTGGGAAAAAACCCAGTATCAGCTACAAGTTTGATCACTGTTTGCAAATTGTCTCTGAAAATTTTGCGTCTGGGAGAGGAATCACCCAAATGACATATTTAAAGGTTGATTGTTAGGTGATTACGTGTTTGTTGTGAGTTGGCTAAAGTCGTAAACATTATTTGTTCTGGTGGTGAATCAGCGATTTGGGGGTGGCACCGATTCGCCCGCAGGTTAGTCCTCATTTTCGAGGCGCACAGGTGATAAATAAACGATTTTAAGGATTTGATTGAAACACTAAAGGCAAATTAGTAATGGACACAACGAAAGAAGCCCGGTGAAATCAGAACGAAACTGACCGAAAGAAAGCAGACCCGAATGTACGAAGCCCGAATAAATCCGAACGAAATTGACCGAATGAGAATAACCCGAACGAAATTCGCTGACTGGGAACAGCCGAAAGGGAAATTACCGAACGAAATTAACCCGAATGAAAGTCGACCGACTCGTAACGAGAGCACTACCCACGAACAGGTCAAAAATTCAAGGTTAATTTTTCTTAAATGCGCTCGTGGTTAAAATGACATTGCTTAATTATCTTTCCAAAACTACAGTTTTAACAAATAAAGTAATTAAATAGTATAGTAAACATCACACCTGATATGGTCTGAAGAAGAAAACAAATTCTTCAACAAACAATAGTGTTTGTTTTTATAACAAAAAATTATGTTTGGATAGTTATTGTTTTCCTTTTGTAACGTCCGGTTGCAACCGCAGATTGTGCCTTCTGGATTATATACTGCTCTAGATGTCAAATCTTGTTTTTCAAATCAAAATTTGTTTATCAATCATTTTATTTAACTGTAAAGTTCCAGTTTTATACAAACATAAACCTGCGTTTACCAACAGAAACAAGTATTTTTTTCTTCTTTCCTTTGGAAAAGAAAGAAGACTAGAAATATAATACCTTCTTTCATGAAAAGGGGAAAAAAAAAACGAATGAAAATGAAGAAACATCACGGAGGAAAGTAGAATAAATATGACGACGAAAGGGAGAGAGCGAGAGGGGCAGAGAGAGAGAGAGAGAAAGGGAGAGGGAGGGAGAGAGAGAGAGAGAGAGAGAGAGAGAGAGAGAGAGAGAAGAAGATAAAGAGGAAGGAAGGAAATATGATTAAGATCAAGTGAGATTAACCGAATGTTTGGATGACATCTACGAAAAGAGATTAACATCGCCGTGATCACGGATAAACTAGCTCGTTCAGGAAGACGTTCAACTTGAATATACAACACACTACAAAGACCCCCCCCCCCCCACTCCCCCGCATTATGGGGTATTCACCTCGTCATTGAGCTTGTGTCCGCCCCTGTGTAGTCTGCAAGCACAAACCCTGGTCAGTCGTAAAAGAGAGTCTGCACTATAAGACTTCCATAGGCCATGTACTATAGCTGCTCCTGACAACCTTCTTCTTCTTCTTCTTGATTTGATTTTGTTTGGCAATCAGTCACAGTTGACTATTTTTGCCACACACTATTTTATGAATTATTTATATATAAATAATTCATAAATAAAACCAGTAGGTAGCTGGGCTAGGCTTTCTCTCAAGGCACAATTATTGTTTGATAAAGTGTCAAATTAGGGTCTGTGCTTGCAGACTAGCCCCTGTGTGACGTTTACTTAATTACTACGATTACCGTATTGTTTTACTTATTAATATTCTCACACTGTATGATAATTGTTACAACACTGATGTACAAATTGATTTGTTTTTATTTTGTAAACTGAATGTAATTCAGCCTACGGGCTGCCAGTTTCAGTATTTTAATAAACCATAAACCATAAATCATGTCTTTCGATTCGAGGTCAAACATTTTCACATATTCTCTTGAACTTTTACTGCAATTTCTAATCCCATTGTATTTCATTACTGTAAGAAATATACAATCCCGATTTTTTTTTTATCTGTGAAATTTGTGTTTGTCTTATATGCCACTTAAGGTGTCCATGCTAAAACGGAACTCTCTAGAGATAGACAGACACACATAAAATAGGTAAAAGAGATGGGGGAGGGAGAGAGAGAGAGAGAGAGAGAGAGAGACAAAGAAAGAAAGGGAGAAAAAGAGACAGAGAAAATGAGACAGAGTGAAAAAAGAAAAAGAAGAAGAAGATGAAGAAGAAGAAGAAGAAGAAGAAGAAGAAGAAGAGGAGGAAGAAGAGGAGGAAGAAGCAGAAGAAGAAGAAGAAGAGGAGGAAGAAGCAGAAGAAGAAGAAGAAGAAGAAGAAGAAGAAGGAGGAGAAGCAGAAGAAGAAGAAGAAGAAGAAGAAGAAAAAGAAGAAGAAGAAGAAGAAGAAAAAGAAGAAGAAGAAGAAGAAAAGAAAAGAAGAAAAAAAGAGAGATAAAGTGACCAAGAAAGAAAAAATAAAGACCGACAGAGAGAAATTCTTTGCTCTACAATGCGTTTCTTGGCCTCCCTGATATTTGAGACGCTTTAAACCTCAACCAGCTCTTGAAACAGAAAACAATTAAAAAAATATCTGGTGGGCGATAAAATTGCTTTTAATTGTCATAAATAACGAAAAGGAAAGAAAGTGAGATTATTTCTGGCCATTAAAAGTATAATTATATAGTTTCTCTAGCAGAAATGGATTGGTCAGGTCTATATTCAAGGTAATAACACTATTTAGCAACATCAAAAGTCGCATCTTTTAAGATCAAATAATGGTTTATTCCGATTAGGACGAAAACCAAACTGAAAGAAAAACGAGGTCATCCATGCACGGCCTATTATGATGGCTCAAAATTAAATGATTACATACGTTTTGGATTAGAGACAAAGACCGAGACATTAACAGAAAAAAACAAAATAAGCAGTCAACGAAACATACAAACAAACGAATAAACAAACAAACAAAAACAAAACATCTAACGAAGTTAGTAGTAATAGTAGTAGTAGTAGTACAAGTAGTAGAAGTAGTAGTAGTAGTAGAAATAGTAGTAGTAGCAGTAGTAGTGGTAATAGTAGAAGAAGAGGAAGAAAAGGAAAAGAAGAAGAAGAAGAAGAAGAAGAAGAAGAAGAAGAAGAAGAAGAAGAAGAAGAAGAAGATTAAGAAGAAGAAGAAGAAGAAGAAGAAGAAGAAGATTAAGAAGAAGATGGTGGTGAAGATTGAGAAGAATATTGAAAACATTTAATACAGATTAGAATAAAAGAGATTGATTAGGAGGAAGATGGAAGATGGAAAAGAAGAAATAGTAGAAGATAAATGCTGCATTGAAACAAAAATTCTATAACAATTTCAGTACGTGTGTCTGAGGCAAAACATACATAATTTGCACCGCTCTACTTTTTCATGTTTGCGTCTGGATTAATGTCCTGTTTTTGAAACGTTACGGATATAAACAACAACTGGAATCACCAGACACGTTTCTTGGTTTCTTCCAAGAGACAATTAAACTTGGATAACAAAAAAACAAGAATATTGCTAATAGCAAAGGTCAAGGTCACTGCAATATTCGGCAAATGATAATCAGCAATGAACCGGGGGTGGGGGCTGAGGGTGGAGGGGGGGGGGGGGCAATTTCTTAAACCAACCAACACTTGACACTAAATCAACTTGATTTAAGGTGAGAGAACATTGTATCATATCTTACGAAGCACAGGGTAGTTGAAGGTGGAATTCGTAATTTCGTTAGTGGCATTATAGTTATAGTTTGAATGAAAAAAAAGGGGGGGGGCACGTACGTACCCCGTATCGCCCTCAACCAGCCGCCCCACACAAACCCCGAGTGCGTTGTTCAGCGGAACTGCGCACGGAAGTCTGGAGAAGAATGGGAGAAACTCGAGTTGGAAAACAACGCTGACTTTCTGATGAGGCCAAGAAAAATCAAGTCTTTGTTTCTCGTCGGAATTTTTCGAAAATGAGGAGAAGGGGTTTCATGTTACAGATGACATTTGAAATTAAAATTCTAATGGGTCAGATTATAAGAAAAAATTGTTGATCGACATGCAATACAGAGGCTATAAAACAAAAGAAAATTGCATCACATTACTGAGTTTTGTTGACCCCATCGTCGAGATTTTCTCAGATTTTCTTTTTTAGATTTCAAAACGAAGGTACAAATAACATAAAAAGTGAAGCGGGTCTAACACAAAAGTAAGTAGGAGGGGATGAGAAACAAGACATTGTTTTTATTTGGCCTATTTGTATTCTTCTGTAAAGGCTAGTTGAATCGGGGTAGTCATGATATTATCTTGTTGTAAAGGTTATCATCAGATGATAGAACTCTGATATTCTCGACTTTAAAAGAATGGTGATATTTGTTGATTTCTGATACTGAAAAATAATTTAAAACATTAACGCCATTTACGTGCTATTTATCTCTACTCGGATACATCTTTATTAATCGCTTTTTAAACGTTAAAATCCCGGTACTTCCTTTAAAATCGAATAATTAATAATATTAATGAAAGAGGTATGTTTTTATCATTTTACGTAAATATAATTATAATTATTGAATTCATTAATATCTTGAGTTTATCCAATTGAAACAAATCGTTAAGCTACCGATTGATTGAATGACAAAAATTTTCCTCACTTATTATTTGATTGATGTCTTAATATGCATTATTTATGTACGATTTATTTACGTTTCATTTATTTATTTCATGTTTGATTTATCTTTAGATATTAAACTCCTATTCATTTACTTAAATAATTATGTATTAAATCTATTTATTATCTCTATTTTTTTGCTGATAATTAATACGTAAACATCATTCATTTATCTATTTGTTACGCATTTTGATTATTTAACATCTAATTTGGCATTTGTTTATTTATCGAATTATCTATTTGTTTGATTATTTTAACAAATGTAATGAATTCATTTATTTATTTCATTTATTCATTTATCTACATATCATCTCCTTCTTAAGTTCATGATACCCTATCATGTTTGATATTTATGTAAAATAATCAAACCAGCGCACTTCCAACACACCGTTGCACTCCGGACGAACTTTGTCCCATAACAAAAACAAAAGGAAACGATTTAGAAATTCAAATTGTTTGGAAACATGGCAGTTTTTACCAAGAAAATGAGTAATTATCATCATGCAGGCTGAAGAGTTCGAAGGGGAAACAGTCTTCAATTTCTTAGCAATACGGAAATAAATTTGGCAATGTTTCACCCCTTATCCATAAGTAGTGCGATTTTGAGATGATACCAAGCTGTGAATAAGGAGGAAATGACGTGTATGGTCTCACTTTCCGGCATTGCACCACCCCTTTCGTATTTTCCTCTATATTTTGTTTAGACCAGTAGAGTTCACTGGTCTGTTGTACATTGTAGGTCATAAAATACGACACTGGCAAATGAAAGGAGATGTTGAGTTCATAGTCATTTGCACTCCCATATTGAAGCTAAACCACCACAAAACATTCCCTTTAAAGGTACTATGTCCCATTTGCAGGCCAAAAAAATGAAAAAGTTAAATTCCAACTGCATTTGAAAGATAATACTAATTTAGAATTTCCCTAAAAAAGGTGGGGCTTGAAAATGTCTTCAAGTGGGAAAATAACGACTATTAGTTGTCAAATCGACTTTAGGGCTATAGAGCCCATAAGTAATAGTCTTGATTTTCAGACAATAAATTGTACCGAACGTTTTATGCTGCGCAAAGATTCAATCAGTTTAATCTTGGCCATCACAGGAAGTGGGTTATTGATGTAGACAAATGCTCATGTACCCTTTACAACTCTTTTCATGTATGTTATTACCAAAGAAGAAAAAAAGCCAGTCAGTCACTCAATAGTGTCTGACAGTGAAGTCTAGCAAATAAACGGGTTTCCTTGCATAATTTGAATATGAGGACACTGCTAACGTTTACATTTCACAAATAGGACATACATGACATATTCATAATTCCTGCAAAGTTCTACAGAATTTGAGGTTGGCTTCAAAAGGGACATAGTACCTTTAACATGCTTAAAGGGGAAGTCCACCCTGAAATTGAGTTAGTTTTATTAGAAACAGACAATATTTATTGAGAGGAAAGAGACCAGTGAAAGTTTGAGCAAAAATCCGATTAAAAATAAGAAAGTTATGAATTGTTGATGTTGCGATCAATCAAACACAAATTTAGCAACTCTTTGACGTATCTTGCGAGGTTCCCATCTATTTGCTAAGTAACAAGAAAATCAGAATTATCTAATTTAACCAAAGCTCGTAGTAATAAAAGCAAAATACGAGAGAAACAACTCAGTGAAAGTATCTTGCAAGGTCCTATTCAATTTTCTCTGTACAGAAATATCATAACCTTTTATTTTCTTAAGATGATGGCAAACATTTTTTTTTCATACAGGGGTTGCCTTATACAAAAAATTATTAATTATCCCAAGATACTTTCACCAATTTGTTTCTCTCGATTTTTGCTTTTATTACTACGAGCTAAATATTAGGGTGGAATTTCAATTTTAAGATAAGTTTGAGTTCTGGTCATGCCAGAAGATTGTGGACGAAACTATATGGAAACTATTTGCAGTGGTTGATTATGTAAAACATAAGTATTGGTGCAAACTGTGAAGTTTCGGAATCAATATATTGCTATTTAATTGACCCAAGCTTGATGGAAAGACACAAAGGTGAGTACATGGGACTACCCTTACATTTGGTATGGCTGATTGGTCCGAGGTCGAAACTCTTCAGCTATTTCTTGTCATATTTTGAATATTAGGGCATTAATTTGATTTTAATAATAATGTCTATTTATAGAGCACAGGCATTATATGAATATAATCTAAGTATCACTTTATTACCCCCACTGAAGCTGAGCCGCCACGATAAGGCATTTGAGCATTCCAGGAATGTCTTCCTTTCGGGTACCTATTTACTTCACCTGGGTGGAGAGTTAAATATGTATATTAATGTCTTTTCAAAGGACATTAGTGCCGCGGCGGGACTCGAACCAAGAACCACGTGATCCACAGTCCGGTGAAATATCCACTAGACCACGACACATGAAGAGATATTTTCAGAGGACATAATATGTTTTAATGATCATGATGATATTCTTGTAAACTGACAGACACAAAATAAGAAAGCTCACCAATAATTGTGTCCACCTTTAAAGATAAAGTTGAGTTTTGGTCATGCGATTGCATTGCGAAAGAAACCGTGTGGAATCGATCAGAAAAATTTGATTACCTAGCATATAAGTATTGGTGTGTATTGCAAGGTTCTGGAATCATCAACCACGAGAAAAAATTTGGCCCAGTCTTGGTAAAAGTAACAAGCACTGTACACAAAAAGATGTATATGGGACTATACAAACATGTAGCATAACAAAATGTGGTCCTCATTATTTTGTAAGCTGTTACATGTCACATTTAAAATAAGAAGCCATTTATGGAACCATGCTTTTCATGGAATATTTTTTTTCTTCTCCAAATTTGCATAATGACAATGAAAACGCTCTCAAATAATTTTTCACTTCTTCCCAAAACTCAACTTTCCCTTTAATCACGTTTTAGCTAATCGTGAACATCAGATTCTCAAGAGGAAA
Organism: Strongylocentrotus droebachiensis; assembly: GCA_035222895.1. Taxonomy (NCBI): domain Eukaryota; kingdom Metazoa; phylum Echinodermata; class Echinoidea; order Camarodonta; family Strongylocentrotidae; genus Strongylocentrotus; species Strongylocentrotus droebachiensis. Next base: position 22,610 of record JAVYIG010001648.1, on the reverse strand, counting down.
TTCATTCCCCCTGCCGCAAGTCCAGGATGTAGCAAAACCCCTGGGAGTTGTGGTCATTATTTTAATGTGTGTACAAGATAATTAATTTATAGACAAGTAGCACTTGGTGGGATTAAAACTATAACTATCCAGCTCAGTGTATAAGCTCACGATTGCCTTCACACACAAAAAAATACAACCACGACGGGTCAAGCTCGCTATCCATAAGGACCGCTATCCATAATGCGTGTCAAAATGAATAGCAATCTTTTATGAGTAGCGGTCCTTATGAGTAGCGAGCAAACCATAGACAATTTACCTCGCCATTCATAAGGACCGCTATCCACAACGCGTGACTAAATAATAGCGGTCTGTATAAATAGCGGTCCTTATGAATAGCGAGCAGATCCCACTCCGACAGCCTACAAGACCGACGCTCTCGGCGTCCGTCTGTAATATTAGCCAATGATTTAAGAGGCCGATATTTCTTGACTTGACATCGAATTGTCGGTCTCGCAGACCTTTTGATAACTTTTCTGAAAGGTTTACTGGACCGAATTGTGCTGTCGTTCTGACCAAGGGGGTAGGATTGGTCGGACTGGGATATTCTGGCCAACATTGTGTGTAACGTCACCATCCCCCCCCCCCCAAAAAAAAAATAAATAAATAAATAAATAAATAAAAAATAAATAAATAAATAAATAAAATAAAAAATAAATAATAATAATAATAATAATAATTAAAAATAAAAAAATAAAAAAATAAAAAAATGACAACTTGAGAATTTTTAAAAGAGGGGTTGTTCTTTAACACTAAGCAGGATTAGGTAGGCGGGGGGGGGGCAAATGTGTACACTCTTTGCATAATTATATTTATGAGTGTTTGTAGATACATTTTGAATATTATGATGTGTATTCCTTTGCATCATGTATAGCCAACGGTGTATTCATAAAGAATAATTGTTTGAAGTAAAAGACCTCTCTCCTGGGCCACGTTACACAAAACTTACCATTGATGGTAACTTTGCCGTCAATGGTAACTACCATGGAAACCTTGATTTTGATTGGCTGTTGAGCCCTGTTACCATGGTAGTTGCCATTGATGGCGAAGTATCGCAGTAGCATACGAAACGTCGTGATCTTTTAGATTCCTTATTGACCACATTGCGAGACAAACGAATATCACTAGCGATATTATTTTCGATACTATATCCGCAATGAGTAATATCTTTAGCATTACCATCAATGTTTAGTTATAAGCAACGGGCCCAGGTCCCCTCTAAGAGCACTATGCTTCGTTCATTTTTATTCCAGTTCTGTATTTTTCTCCAAGGTATTTATTTGTACTATAAGAACCCCCTGCTATAGAAAGCGACACCTTCTCTATTCACACCTCTATCCTCACGCAGTTGGTTTAGAAAACCGAAATAAATCCTCCTCAAACTTTAATCTTGAATCTGGTACAGCTCTCGGTGCACTCTTGGTCGGGACACGCCCTGTTCTCTATAAAAAGCAACCCCTTAAGAAATCTTCAATTTTACCCCCTCCCTTCAAACTGGAGTACATGGAAAAATTCCCCTCTCCCCCATCAAAACACCAAGGGATGTTTCATAGAACTAAAATTGTTTTCGATTACCAAAAAAAAAAGGCTTGGTGAAGCAACCCCCAGATCACCATGATTACTGCTACTCTCCGATAAAATATTTTAAAAGAGAGATACCCTCCCCTTCCCTCCTTGATATCAACAGTTTTGTTATACCAATCGGGATCGCTTCGGGGTAAAAGGGACCACGCCCAGTACGTACCCCCTCACTGTAAACACTGCTCCTACCATACTGATAAGACCCGGAAGTGTTGCCCCCTGTATCGCTCTCGAGCAGTTCTACGAATTCAAAGTAAACTTGACCGCCGCGAGATATAGGGTTAATAAAAATCGGGGCTCGGGAACGATTACTTGGGGTTGTTTTAATTCGTTGGAATAATGTATGATTAAGATGAGCTGGTTGGTGTCGATAAGAACGAGGAAGAGACATTGTCAATCAATCCAATCTGTTTATATTATGTCTCATTGTTCTTTCGTCTGCTTCTTCTTCAAAGTTCAACTCAACAAGTTTCCTTACATGTCTTAGGAAAGTTTGAAATGGTGACATATGTCGTTTGAGATCAACTTCTTTCAGCGCAGAGGTCAATCTTCGACACGGTTTGGTTTCTCTTGCAAAAGCCTCCAAGAATGATTGACTATATTTAAGGGTCACCGTGTAAAAATAAAACACCTTTTAATCATTATCAAAGCATTTTATCCCCATTGCCTCTATGAACCCAGGAGTAAATTTAATTTAATTCAATTTAAAAAAAAAATGGTTTATTAGTCAATATCTTTCACAATATAGATTAAAGGTAAAGACCAGTATTGGAAACGCCCCAATTTCAAAAAATGAAATAGAAGCTCTCATTACCAATCATGTGAAAGAATATGTTTTGACTAATACATGATGATAAAAAATTTGCCGGGAAACCGCCTACTAATTCATATATTTGGTAAAATTGTTTCTCTCATGGTCGTGTGAGAGACATAGGGTAGTCCCGTATACATCTTTCTGTGTATAGTGCTTGTAACTTTACAAAGAATGGGCCAAATTTCTTATCATTTTGATAATTCCAGAACCTTGCAGATGCTAGATGCTAGATGATCAACCTTTTCTGATCGATTCCACAACGTTTCTTTCACAAAGCAATCGCATGACCATTACTGGTCTTTACCTTTAACATTAAAATGCACTTTCATACTATACGGATATATAAAAAAAATTGGTTTAAAAAAATGTTGTCCAATAATTATTATTGGTATATACAGAAACAATATATCATTAAAGATATATATAAAGAGGCTAAACGAATAATTGCTAGTATTAAGATAATATGGGAATAAGTAGCTTCGTTCTTGCCTTTACAATTGCAACAAATTGACAATGTTGTGGCTGGCTAGAGTTACATAGAGTGGAGAGTGTGAATTTTACAAAGTTCAAAACTCGTATGGAATCATTGTGAAATACACTCTAAAATAGCATGGCTTGCAATAAACAGGCTATGCATGGTATGAGCATTTAGACGAGGAAGAAAGTCAGTGTTTTGAGTAGTCCATTGTTGTTTTTGATAACTTTATAGCTTCGATTCTAGAAATTGATGTGACTTTTAAAATGTCCATTCTATTAGTATTACGTGGTAGTACTGAACAGTGATACTTGAGAAAGTAATAATTTTTTATCAAATACAATTATAATAATTATAACCCTAAATATCCCGTTACTTTTATTTCAAATTCTTTCTAACCCACATTGAGTAATATTTCATAGCAGCAGTACGACTGGAAATAATTGTAGAAGGATAAAAGGTTCTTTTATCTTTCTTTAAGAAGAAAAATGATGAGGACAAAAACTCCTCACATTTAATCACGTTAATCGCCTTCAAGTAAAGGATTATTCCGAAGACTTCTCTTTAAAACCATTCATTTGAATTTTAAGAATGAAGGATCTGTGCTCAAAGTTCCCCACTCTGAACATTTCAACGAAATGACCACTGTCTCTTTCATAAAATACAGGCCTATGTACAAGATTGATAAGGGACCCCTAATTCTCCGAAAAAGCAATTTTTCTCAAGAAAAGGCGCAGATGTCTTTCTCGTTTCAATTCACCCTGACTCGATCGCGATAATTCCTAAGCGGATTGGTGTGGTAAGTCCATAATTGGTTGATCATACCAAAAGTCAAAGCGATTCATAAATCTATCTCCATACATTTCGCTCCCCACTGAGAGAAACCCAGGGGCCGTTGCCCTAGCAACGGATGATTTCAATACCCGATATTTACATTTCATCTATCAATGCTGCTAGCTGCTATCAGACACGGGGCGAGAGGCTTAAAGAATATGACTTTTCAAAAGCATTTTTTTTTTGAGAGGCATTGTATAAATAGTTTTTGAAACCGACCATTTAATGAACGAGTCCTTGAACCGTGTTTTTAGAATAATGGTTTAATTTTTTTCATGAAGACATTTTGGTTTCTATATTCATTGTTAAAAAAATGCTTAAATTGAAATGCATTCAAATGAAAGGATCGATTTCATTTTCAGTTTGCGCGTGCTTCATTGTTTTCAAGTGTTTCTCTACACTGCATAGGACCATTGGTTTGTTCTGGGCTAAAAACGGATAAGGGCGTACAAAAGATGTATTGTAAACATATTAAAGGTAAAGACCAGTAATGGTCATGCGATTGCATTGTGAAAGAAACGTTGTGGAATCGATCAGAAAAGGTTGATCATCTAGCATCTAGCATTTGCAAGGTTCTGGAATCATCAAAATGATAAGAAATTTGGCCCATTCTTTGTAAAGTTACAAGCACTATACACAGAAAGATGTATATGGGACTACCCTATATCTCTCACACGACCATGAGAGAAACAAATTTACCAAATATATGAATTAGTAGGCGGTTTCCCGGCACATTTTGTATCATCATGTATTAGTCAAAACATATTCTTTCACATGATTGGTAATGAGAGCTTCCATTTAATTTTTTGAAATTGGGGCGTTTCCAATACTGGTCTTTACCTTTAAGCTTGGATATATTTTGTCATTGAATGAACCGAAACTGCATGATTCTATGTCCCATTGAGTGACATATTTTTCCACTTTTTGATCAGCAACAAATGTCGAAAGTGGACAAACTAATATCTCGTTTGGCTATGAGAATGTTCAACTTGGATAGGAACATGTCTATAATAGATCATTACGCCTTTTTTCTTCTCTCTTACCACTTCAGCTGGAATGATGACAATTATTATCATGATAGTTTGCTTGGGCTATTCATTTAGCTTAAACTTAAAGCCCCCCCCCTCTCTCTCTCTCTCTCTCCTTCTCTCTCTCTGACTTTCCTTCCCTCCATCTCTTCCTTTCTCTCCAATCCCTCCACCTCTCTCTCAACAGCCTCTCACTCACTTTCTCATTTTAGCTTTTTTCCCCTCTCTCTCTCTCTCTTACTCCCCTCTCCACCTTCCCCTCCCCCTCTCTCTCTCCCTCCCTCTCTCTCCCTCTCTATCTCTCTCTCCCTCCCCTCTCTCTATATGCTCTTTCTCTCTCTATATATCTCATTCTCTCTCTCTCTCACTCTCTCTCCCCTCTCTCTCCCCTCCCCCCTCTCTCTCTCTCTCACTCTCTCTCTCTCTCTCTCCCTCTCTCACTCCCCCTCCCCCTCTCACTCTCTCTCTCTCTCTCTCTCACTCTCTCTCTCTCCCTCTCTCTCTCTCTCTCTCTCAAGGGGGTGCATGTCAACACCCTACATGTTCCACCAATCAACTCCACCATCTGAGTTCTTGAAAATGATACACAGATCATATCATAGGCATGAACCAGGGCATGTCTCCATTGAAAACAAATCACGAATAAGAACGGGTCAAAAATCTATGAATAAAAAGCCTCTATTTCTTGTTCAAACTTATCGCATTTTGGATCCTCCATTCATAAAAATCGAAACAAAACATGTCACAAACGTTTAACATAACGCTCTATTACAATGGGGATTGGATTTCATCGTTTGTTGTTTGACATGGATATACTGTAGTTGCCCCCCCCCCCCCTTGAGGGCGTTACACGTCTTCCAGATTATTAAGATTGATGCATTGATGACCTTGACGCTTTGACCTTCGACCGACCTGGTGAGGTCAGACGCTGACAAAATCAAAGGGGAAGAACGGTGGAAAAGAAGAAAAACTCACAAGAGAGCAGACCTCAGACTGCCAATATGACATTCGAATAGACTAATTTCAAAATTTAAACATTCATAACTTTCCTTTCATTGGTCCGAGGGCACAATTTAATATATCATATTACATTTTGAGTCAGCAAGTGTATTGTTAGCTTCAGCTGACGGAGACCTACCAATAGACATATCAAATACACTTTCCTTCACATCTAAATGAATTTATTCATTCTTTAGCAGTTGTCGTAACTAAATCAATGACATCTGTTTTCCATTTATTTTTCCTGGAAAAACATGCGCGTACATGACTGTATTTGCTCAATAGAATTAGAGGTGATCAGAAAAGAGAAAATGGCAGCAGTAATATTAATTTAAAAAAAATCAAACCAAATGTTTGAAAAAATAAAGAATGACATACGCGGTGTAATTAAAGAGAACACCGGGGTTTGTGGGTAGAATAGCGGGAGAAAAAAGTAGAGGGATATCGGGAGAGGGTGAAAGAGAAAAAGAGAAAATTGAAGAGACTAATTCTGGCAGAATAAATGACAATGAACATAAAACAAAACAGGCGGGTTTAGAAGGAAGATCCCCAACATAAAGGGGAAAAAAATGTGTAAATGGAAAAACTGATGGAGGGAGAGGGAGAGACAGAGAAAGAGAGTGAGAGAGAGAGAGAGAGAGAGAGAGGGGGGGAGAGAGAGAGAGAGAGAGAAGCAGGGTGGGGCGGTGATAGAATGGAGAGACAAACACAGATGTAGATAGTAAAACAGGTACCAACTTGTATGACGATTGACGACGTTATACTTATGACGAAAAAAAGAAAAAAGAGGAACAAAATCTATCCATCAATGAAAAAAAAAGTAGTTCGGGATTTATCTCAAGAACAACCGAGAGCCACTTTTCTCGGTAAAGTGTTCATGGGTCTTCACCCTCGGCCGTTATCTCACCGGCACACGCCAGCAGGTCAGGCACGCGCAAAGGATAGAATTACCCTTTCAAGTGCTGTTATTTACGATCAGAGCGAAATCGTATTGTTGTTATAAGAGACTACAGGGTGCTCCAATAAAAAAGTGGTCAGATTTTTTTAATTTTCAGCTGTCAACGGACAAAGGGAATTGAATCATAAGTGATTTTGATGGATGTAATCAGTTGATCGCAGTCTGAGTTGGTACCACGGAGAACAATAATTTTGCCGGGCATGGATGTTTTCACATCGAATCTTAGATTTTCTACCCCCCCCCCCTATTTAACATTTAAATCGAATAATCTATACAATGTTGAACGCATCAGTTTTTTTTAGCTTCTTCACCCGTGTTAGTGTGGGACAGTATCATATTTGAAAAATCTCCACTGAAAAGGATGTCTTATATTTCTATTATGTATGATAATAAATTATGTACACGCTAAAACAATGGCTGAAATGTTATTTGATCTGTATGTTGCAGAAGAAAATAATTCTATTTAATTTCTATTCAATTGTATTTAATTTTCAAAACAATAGTTTATGACAAGTAACATAATGGTTGAGGACCACATGCACTCCACGTCACATGTTTGTGTAGTCCCATATAACATATTTCTGTCACACTGTGCATGTGACTTTTAGCAACACGGTGTTATTTTATTATCCTTGTGAGGATTCAAAAACCTCACAGTATCCACCAATACCTATCAGGCGTAATGAGCAAAAACTTTTTATGGGTGGCAGAAAGAAAAAATAAAAGTATAATTTACAAAATAATGAAACAACCCAGAAATCATGTCATTTCTCATTTTGTATATCAATGGTTTAGATTTAAACGTGAAGCACTTTTGACTTTCTTTGGGACGGGCGACTGGTCCCCCCCACCCCTGAAACATTACCAACCTTTCCAATCACTTCAAAACAGCTACTTTTAAAATGCAATACCATGGCTTGGGCCCTGTTTCATAAAACTTGTTATCAATAACATGGCTATAGATTTATATGACAAATTTGCTCTTACAAAGTCTTAGCCAATCAAACGCCACGCTTTCAGTAGCTTATAACAGTTATTGTAACTTGCTATTGATGACAAGTTTTTTTAAACAGGGCCCAGAATGCAGCTGTATCTTTCAGAAGCGCATCGTATTCTGCCGAGGCCTTCGCCGACCTTTCCCGGTTCAAGATGTTACCATATACTGGAGTTCGGAAAGGTGCGCTTCAAGTAGCACGGATCAAGGAATAGGCCTGTTTACTAATGATATGCGAGTGACGTCATAATCCCTCGCACCCTAGCGATTGTTACTACGTAGGGCAAGCTTTGCGTGGTGCGGCACGGTCGCCACATTGTTTTTCCATGCCCGCTACGCTATACACATACAAAGCCATTGCTAGCGACCGCGACGTTTTTTCACCCTAATTTCTACAATGGCATCGCCTTCGACATCGAGTTCTAGTTCCAGCAAGCCGTTTTCGCAGTGGACAGTGAAGGAGCTCACCGATTATTTAAGAAAGAGAGGAGTTACGACATCAGGGTACAACAAACAGAAACTAGTTCAACTTGCGACTGCTGTGGCCGATATCGCTTTGCCCCAAGACCCGGACCTTGCGAGCTTCGACTCCGCACGGTCGCTGCGGGAGAAGTTGGAGCGTGCGGGGTGCTCGTTCGACGACCCAATGAAAATCACCGGCTACACCGAGAACTTTGAAAGTATACCAGATTTCGGATTATACGACATTTTCACCTACAAAATGTTTTGAACAGACGTAGGTATTCCTTGAAATCCTGTCGATTCCAAAGTCCTTTCTTCCACAATTATTCTTAATCCATATTTTACACTTCTCCAGGTTCGTCTTTGGTTTGGGGAACGGGATGAAAAACACACCATTTATATGGGGTCTGTCTGCGTACCGTGAATCGCTGTTACACGTGCCGTAACAGCAATGCTTACCTCCCATTTTTGCGATATTTCGTCGGATTTCGGAAAATAAAATCGAAGATTTGTCATGTACAACTGAGAAAAACTATATTTATTTTAATTATATACCCTAAGGTTGGAAAACAAACAGTTTTAAACGAAGTTTATTAGGACGATGATCAGCCTTTTTTTCCTCGCATTCCCCACATCGCCGTATACAAAGTGTGTGTAGCAGGGCCGTAGCAGACACTGCGCTCGGTTTGTTTGCCAGAGCTTACAACCGTGTGCAAATTTAAAGGTCCGTGAATACATTAGTAAACAGGCCTATTAGGGCAAGGGCGGATTCGGGCTTTTCTAAAAGAAGGGGCACAATATTCCTGATAAACAGTCTGTAGATGTGTTGTGGTCTAGTGGATAAGTCTCCGGATTGCCAAAACACAAGGTACGGAGTTCGAATCCCTGCCGAAGCACCAACGTTCTTTGGCAAGACAATAATCTACTGTTTGTTCTATCCGAACATATTTTCTATTAGGCACTGAATGTCTCTCTGATCGCGTTGCCAGAAAACAGCATTAAGGCTTTCTAAGCCGTCATTACCTCAAATTATTTCACCGGGGCCTACAGCTTTACAAGCTTGCTGTCATGTAGGGTCCCATCATATTTCTCTCAGTTAAATCCGTACCCTATATTGACCACGTATCTTATGTTATTCATTATATATCATCGATTGTTATGTCATCCCAAACTTTATAATGTAAATGTAACATGAGAAATGTGGAAATAAATGAAATCAAGATAAAAACACAACCATCCAACCACCAGGTTCGTAGTAGGTCCATTGTAAAACTAACATCTGTCGATTTTTATGGCACACCCTGTATCTAAGGGGAACACAGATCCGAGGTGCCTGTCAGAATGGATGACCCCTGGCCCGGTGGATGATGACCCTCGGCGGTTAAACCGTGCCCTCCCCGATCAGGATACCCTGAAAACACGAGGAGTACTCGGAACCCACGCGAGTGATTCTAAGAGAAGCATCGCGATACATCTTGATTCCAATTTATAATGATCCCTGCAAAAACCCTCAATACCTAGGCACCGAGCAGATGGAGAAATGATAACATCGAGAGAGAGTGTGTTATTCGTTATTGCCACGTATGATGACCTGCAAGACGTTTGGCAGTGCTCACTTTCCCTCTCATCTCCCTGCTTTAGTACTCCTCCAATTAATCTGAAGGGTTGTTCTCGAAACATCTGACTCTTGAAAGAGATGTCGTCATAGTGTGATTATTTATCCTGCACATATTACATTGTTAATCTTGAATAGCAGCTACATAGCGCTTAATACTACGTTCTGAGCGCTTTAATTGTAACTATTATTACCCCTGTCATTTGATTCAATTGCTAATCCGCACATGAAAGTCCACGCGCTCCGCTACCTGTGGAGCACTCCGACCAGGCGCCATTTGCAAGCGGACACATGCCAATCCAACCACATTATCATTCGCATCTGGAACACCTGAGTTGACAGTGGCAAATGTAAATTAATACCTTGCGAAAGGGCATTAGTGCCGCGGTGGGATTCGAACATCGAACCATATGATCCACAGTCCGGTGATGTATCCCCTAGACCACGTCATCTCTGATGCCAATACAGTTGAATTACTTTTTTCTTACCTCTTTTCATGAAATGATTTTGACATTATGATTTATTTTTGATAGAAATGATATAACTTCTCAGAACTTTATAGATCAATTTCTATAACTCTTTGGATTGATAGCTTACTATAAATAACTTAAATCTATCAAAAATAAATAATTTTCTCACAATCACTTCATAAAAATATTGAGGTAAACACAAACTTATTCAAAATGTTAAGGGCAACTATATATATGCCTACAGTACTGCAAGTGGTGTACGAATAACCTCGTGGGGCACATTGATCTGAACAATAATGGAATACATACTCAATCCTTAAAGATAAAGGTGAGTTCTGGTAATGCGATTGCATTGTGAAAGAAAAGGTGTGGAATGGATCAGAAACAGTTGATCATGTAGCATGTAAGTATTGGTGTGCACTGCAAGGTTCTGGAGTCATCAAAATCATAATAAATTTGGCCGAGTCTTGGTAAAGTAACAAGCACTGTACACAGAAAGCTATACATGGGACAACACACATGGTGTCGGGGCTAGTACTACCTTGATTTCCTTGTCTTTCTATGCTCATTACTCAGCCAGTTTATATTTTCTTCCAAAAATTGTTCGGCACATGTCATTTATTTGTAATCTTGAACATTCAATGTAAGTTTCGTTTGATTCTGTGAGAATTTTTGTTTTTTGTTTTACCAGAACTGGAGTTTATCTTTAATATTTCAAATGTAACCCCCTAAAACAAAAATAGGACCGACGAACAAACACACAATTTGACCTACCTAAATGATCTGGTATTTGTCGAAAGCGTGATGGCTTTGCCTCCAACGTCCCAGATGTAAACGTATTGTAAAATGGAAGGTGAATTGATAAACCACGACAATTATTTTCCCTCATGGGAGCTAAATTCATACACTGTGAATGATTTAGTATTTCGTTTGTCTTCAAGAAAGAAAAAAAATCATCCTTTGGTCCTCGGATGTCAATCTGAGACCAGCTGTACATCGGAGATTTCACCAGATGACCTTTCTATGACCTCAACCAGTAGTCGAGCGGAAAATTAATTGTCCTGCGCAGGCGCACATGGAGTGCGACCACTGCCTTGTCAGTCATCAAAAACAACATCATGATCTTAAAGGAAAAATACGTTTCTCGCAGAGAAGAAAATAAATGAGTGAAAAATTTGAATTATATAAAACTGCAGTTTAGGTTAATAGGTGTAAAAAGTTGTATGTATCTAGTAAACCCCATGATCAAACGCAAATTGGCAACTCTACGGTTCCTTATCTGACTTTTCCCTATAACTGGACAAGATATTGTATAAATATCTCTATATTTTCAAACATTCGTTATTAATTTGCCTACAAGTATAACATGCTCTTTATCTCATCTCTCTTGGTCTATATCTGTTCCGCTAAACACCGAACACCAAGCAACTTCTTGCATTCATTTTCTACAATATTATTGCCTCCCGATTTTGCTTTCCTTGGGGTGGGGGCTTGAGACCCTAACGCCCCTACACTTACCACTACCCTTCAAGCCGTGATCATTATTCATACCCCCGGGTCACTGGTCGGAGATAATAATTATAATAACACTTCCAGTAATTTGTATTGAAGTATTATTGTCAATATATCATTGAAGCATGGCATTGCGTGACAGGTATTTATTTTTCATTTTGACTTTTTCTATAGTTAACAGAAAAATAGACACACATATTTATTTGTATCTGTGTCTACGACCAGTCGGTTAAAATCCGAAGTAAAGGTTAAAATATCTGTTGTACCACTGTCGCTATTATATGGAATGAAATAATGCTGGCAACACGATCATGTTGCGTCCAAAGACTGGTACGCATTGTAACCAGGGAAGTTATTATATAATAAGTCCAACAAATATTTAGATTATAGATTGCCAATACCAAGAAGTTACTATATACCGTGTGTCTCAAAAAAAACGTAACACTTTTGAAATGGTTGCCAAATTGAGCATATATAATTTTATGAAAAAATGTTGATATGTATGGAAAGCTAAAGGACCAACCTTTCATATGATATGAAAAAATTAAAAAAAAAATCATGCTTCGATGGACAGTGTTCACTTAAGTTAGAGGTATGAAAATGGGCCTGCGCAGGATTTTTCCTTCCAATTTTGGACAGGTAAATTACTTGTAACTTACAAAATAAGGTCGATATGAGATATTCATGATCGATGGATCAAAAGGATATTTTGAATCAAAAGGATATTTTGAATACCTCGAATACCATTCCTTTTTCAGTGTTATTTATCAATCCCGAAACACCACCGCCCACCCCCCCCCCCCACACACACACACACACACACATACACACACGTGCACACACACACACACACACATTAGGGCAGACATGACAAAAAACAAGTTAAATCTTTTTTTAAAAGATTTTCATGTTTCTTTTATTTCTTTCTTATTTAAAACTGCTTTGTTCATCCAAAATTGGAAGGAAAAATCCTGCGCAGGCCCATTTTCATACCTCTAACTTAAGTGAACACTGTCCATCGAAGCATGATTTTTTTTTTAATTTTTTCATATCATATGAAAGGTTGGTCCTTTAGCTTTCCATACATATAGACATTTTTTCATAAAATTATATATGCTCAATTTGGCAACCATTTCAAAAGTGTTACGTTTTTTTTGAGACACACGGTATACTAAAGATTGGCCTGCTTTCCACTGCCGAATGTGGAGGATAGACTTTGTTTAGATGATGTATAAACAATCGGAAGCCTTATTCTTCTAGCATTTTCAATGTGTTTGCCTACATATTTATTTCTCCATTGCCACTAGCCTTGAAAATCTTGTTTATGTCTTGTTCATTGTGATTGGGCTTTGAGGTAAAGTGTTGTTTTTTTTACCAGGGAGTTTTCCTAAGGTAGTTGTCCGGGGTGTAAGTCGTGGGGGCTGGGGGGGGGGGGGGGGGGAGGGTCCTAGAACACCTTCATTACCATGATCATCATTTGGCGCAGTACTACGTTGGCCGTCAGTAATACAAATATATACTTATAAGACGTGTTTTCTTTTCCTTCAGGATATTTCAATTAACCCTAAACCTTTGTGAAATGAACTGACACGAAATTATCCGGTGTCACCAAAATACAATCAAGAACTTATTACGTACATAATATGGAAATATTGCCTAATCTTAACGGGATTGTGTGTGATGAAAACAGATCAGTTATATAATTATCTCTACGGCCTTCCATTTTAATAGGCCAGCATTCCAACGATTTGTATTACAGAATGATATGTCATTCGATCGTTTGCAAAAGCTGTTTTGCGAATTCTTTTACGAACAATTAGGCATCGTAATTGGGATATACGCACTTCGATGCACCCATATGACAGAGGGCACAGACAAACGTACTTGAAAAACAATTCAGTGAAAGAAAAGAACACGGTCCAGGGAGTATAGGTATTCAAAATAGCTTTTCGAAATATACGATAATTTTGTTGATTCTGGACTGAAATTAACGATTGATGGTCATTTACAATTGGAATTTTATCTCGTGTAGTTTATTTCTAACATTCCAGCAGAGGTGGATGTACAATTGCCAGGTAACTTCATTTCATATCTTTAAGCGTTGATTTCATATCTGTAAGCGTTGATTTAATTTCTGTAAGCGTTGATTTCAAACCTGTAAGCGTTGATTTCATATCTGTGAGCGTCGATTTCATATCTGTAAGCGTTGATTTCACCGGCCCTAGTAGCTGTTCGTTGTGAATACACCCCGACCTTCTTCATATTATGTGTACCTTTGGGATGCGGTGAAATATACAAGAGGAGGAAGAGGAGGAGGAGGAGGAGAAAACAATACATGCCTTCGTTGTAGATGATCAGATCATCAAGGATTGCTCAATTGCGGTCACGACTGCCTGTGTTGTTGTTCATTTCAAAATCGGCATAAACCAAGGTAAATAATGACTAGTTGCATGAAATTGTGTTTGTTTTGGCTATAATTACACTGAAGGTTAAATCATTGTCAATTTATTTGTATGTTTCACCGTGGCTAACCATGGAGTACAATACATGTAAATGTAGTAGCAAAGGTAAAACTGAAAGTAGACAGAAATAATATGATTTTCTTTAGTCATGTTTAAAGAAAAGTTTCGTTTCAGTCGCTCTCTGTCGAATAAATGTACATGGTATTTGTCAACATTACATGCCGGAAGCCAACTCAAGTTCAGGGTTTGAATCCTAGACTGCACTGTAACCAATGGAGACATAAAATTGCATTCTACAAAGACCTACCAAATTCGTATTGTTGATCAATTTTTTCCCTTTAAAGATACTATGTCCCTTTTGCAGCCAACATCAAATTCCGTAGAACTTTGCAGGAATTATGAATATGTCATGTCTAGCTACTGTACCTGTAAAATTTAGACATATAAGCACCGTCCTAGTATTCCAATAATGCAAGGAAACACGTTTACCGTATAGACTTCACTGTTAAACACTATTGAGTGACTGACTGACATATTTTTTTCTTTGGTACTAACATACATAAAATGAGCTGTAACAGGTAAATGAGCATTTGTATACATCAATAACCCGCTACGTATAATGGCCTAAATTAAACTGATTGAATCTTTGTGCAGCATAAAACGTACGAACATGCGGTAAAAGGGTCTGAAAATCAGACTATTACTTAGATGATTGCAATCACTTAAGTCTATTTGACAAGTAATGGTCGTTATTTGACACCTACATTTTCAAGCCCTTTCGTTTTGAGGAAGTTCTAAATTAGTATTGTCTTTCAAATGCCGTTGGAATTTAACCTTTTCATTTTTTGGCATGCAAATGGGATATACCTTTAAAGATGAAGTTGAGTTCTGGTCATGCGATTGCATTGTGAAAGAAACGGTGTGGAACCGACCAGAAAAGGTCGATCATCTAGCATATAAGAATTTGTGTGTATTGCAAGGTTCTGGAATCATCAAAATGATGAGAAATTTGGCCAAGTCTTGGTAAAGTTACAAACACTGTACACAGAAAGATGTATATGGGACTACACGAACACGTGGCGTAAAAAGCCGGCCCCCCCCCCCGATTTTTACGATGTTACATGCATATTTAGAATATGAAGGCATTTAAAGAGCCATGCTTTTCAGGGAACATGTCTTTTCTGATGTTCTTCCACACTTGCATAATAAGAATGAGTAATGCTCACAAATTATTTTTCACCTCTTCCCAGAACTCAACCTTCTCTTTAACCTAAAGAAATACTATGCTGATTTACGTGTCAAAGACTGATCAAAAGAAATACCATCATTTATCCGCATATACTTTTTATACAAAATTTGAGATTTATCTATACTCAATGGCTCATTTGAAGAAAACTTCAAAAACTGTCCTTGACTAAAAAAAAAAAATCGGCAAAATTTCATACTTTCCCCATAAAAATGAATAAAATTGACCAGAAAATTGTTATTTTGAAACTGCTACACTGGTGTGGTTAATATTGAGGTTCGGACCTCCCACTTTATATAAAAAGGGGATTCCCAAATTAAGGATTATATAAATGAATCATGAAAATATTGACTGACCCTATACACGCGTTTATTTTGACGGTTGGAACTCATGCGTTCAGTGCGCGAAACCTCTGCAAACATCCGACGCGAATCTAAACAAGTGGGACTGTTGCATTATTTCACACCAGCTTTTGACCACATCCTTAATATCTGTTCAGTGCAAATAACAACGTCGTATTATTAATATTTGACAGGAGCGTGGCCACAATCATTGGTGTGTATCCTTCTACATGTCACCACAAATAATTTGTTTACTAATATTGATAGCGAAAGCTGGAGTTTGAACAACTTTCAAGGCAGTTGGGTTGTTATACCCCCCCCTCCAAAAAAAAGAGAACAAGATGATAATAAAGAAAATATTGATAAAATCAAGAGGTGATACGTATTACGTACCGTACATATCACCTAATACAGAGAATAAATTTCAACGCCGTCTACTCCAAAACGACTTGGTCATGAAAATCAAGTTAAAAGGGGCTAAAGTTGGACAAATTACCTTACAATAATGTGTTGGCAAGGATGATAATAGTAGTAGTAGTCAGTAATAATAAATCATAATAATACTAACAATAATAATAATGAAAAAAAAGAACCATAATAATAATAATGAATAATAATTACCATAACGATGATACTGATAATGAGGATAATAAGAATAATAACAATGATAAAAGCAATGATAATAATAACAACAACAGCAACAAGACGTATATCCTTGTTTTAATTTAAGTTGTATCACATATTACATCATACATCATGAGCTTCACTAAATCCGCTAGCACAAATTCTTCATTCAATCAACGAATCCTAACCTGTAATTTAGACAAACGGACTTATATAATTTCAAATTCATCATTATTGCGGGGGGTTTCCGATTCTGTTTGGAATAAATTATATTTACTTAGCCCCTTTTCACCCCAAATATTGTTCTGCAATTGTATTTGTGTTCGCTCATTCATAATTATCGCCATGACTGAGGCCCTGTAACAATGTTGGGTAAATAGTTAATCATCACCATTGATCATACAAACAAAAGCTGAAAATTTCCCTTTTTTTTTTCTTTTCCTTTTTTGGTCTAAATTAGTTTCAGCTTCGTAATTAAGCAAATATTTTCGTTCACGAGCATCTGAATGAATGGTATTTTCGTACATTTATCACGTGTAGTACAATATTTATTTCAATTTCAATTTCATTTCTGTTTCCAACAAAATATTACAAATCAATTATAATCATTTACAAAAATGAAAGGATACATATTGGAAACAGAGGGGTCCGCTAAAAAGCAATGCGTGTACAATTATGGACCCCTCAATTGAAACTAGGAATAATAAGTAATTGAATTAACAAATTCGTAATTACAAAAAGATCAACAGACTACCGGTTTTACCAAACGTACCGAAGAAACTTTGACATTCTCGCCAAAAGTATTACAAATAATAACCTGGATTTATATAGCGCTAATTAATACGAAATACCATCTCTAAGCGCCTTACAGATATCATTACCTCGGTCATCAGATTCATCCATGGCTTTCCATGCACAATATGCACCATCTACACTCCCTGGGGAGTATTCCTGTATGGTCACCGTAAGGGCATATGGCAATCACTAAAACAAAGTCTTTCGTCATCCTAACAGAATCCCATTTCAATCCTGGGTATAGTGTGGCAAATGTAGATTAATGCCTTGTTGAAAGGACATTAGTGACGTGTCAGGGATCGAACCCATGACCTTTGCATTTCAAATCAAGTGCTTAAACCGCTCGACTACAGCACCTCAGTGAAATACCTACATGTTGAATACAATCCATATTGTGGAGCCTGAATTGTATCGACATCATGTTCTTACCATTTAGCTAATTTTGTTTAAAATGGCAATTTCCATCGTGATTTCAGTATATCTCCAATTTGCATAAACAATCAACAAACTAGTATCGGTTTGGGTATTTAATGGAGAAAAATGCTTACAGGAGTAACTGAGATTATTATATGAATAATAATTACATTTCCTTTTCAATTTATGTCAACACTGACGATGCATTGAACACTTGCATTCATTTCCTACAAGTCATGTTCTTCGGTAATTAAACTCACTTATTGAATGATTTATCTCTATCTATTTGGAAGGGGAGGAGGGGGGGGGGGGGCTTAAGTCCACCTCTCCAATCTCCCCTCTAGAACTGCTACTGGCTTTACTGAAGCATAGAAATACACAACTCTCTAAAATACATAAAAGTATACAATGTATCTAACGGGCAAAAACTAAAATGGCGTGTGAACAAAAAAATATAGTAATCGTGAAATCACGCATCGATAATCTCTCTTGAATGAATCCATCGATTGCCAAGTCCTGAAAAGTTTGAAAAGAATGGACACTTTTTAAAAGATAAGTATGAACGTAATCTTCAAGTTGAGCTCATTTCAACTTCGATTTTCTCTGAAGGGTTTTAATTCTTTTTTTTAAAACGTTAATCGGAGCAAGTATGCTTGACGGTAGGGGTGCGTGTCGGTCAAGTAAGGAGTATATACCACAAAATCAATAGAGAGAAATAGAGATAGGGAGAGAGAGAGAGAGAGAGAGAGAGAGAGAGAGGGAGAGTGACAGAGACACACAGAGAGAAGGAGAGAATGGGAAAGTGAGGGAGAGAAAGAGTGTGCGAGGAAAAAAGAAGAGGGTCTGTGAGTCTATTTGTTAAATTTGTTTATGTTATATGATTTGTTTCTGTTAATATGTCTCTCCCCCCTCTCTCTCTCTCTCTATCGCTCTCTCTCTCTCTCTCTCTCTCTAACTATCTATATCTATCTATCTCTATCTCTCTCTCTCCCTAGTCTCTCAACTTGTCTATCTGGTGAAAATTATCCATCCTTTCCAGCCGATAAGGCGATAAAGCGGAACACATTACAAGAACAAAGTTTATGTTCGTGCGCTTGTCGCCAGAATAATGTCCTAAATTGTGCATTAGGTGAGATTCTGCCCACTTTCTGCTACCCCTTCACTACCTGAATGGATTAGCAAAGGGGCTCAAGGGGACTGCTACAGATTACGGTATTCAAGCTCAAATCTCAAGCACGTTATGCAATGATAGACTTGGCTCAGAAAGAGTTTGTTAATAGTTCTCTATTATTCAAGACCTTTGCCGACAGTATCCTACAGTATATGAACGTTAGAAAATTAGTTTATTTTAGTCAGGAATTTGATTTACACGGATTTGTAAATTTAGACCGGCAAACACTAAAATTAATGTGGACACAAACGTTCAATTAGCGACATTATTATGTGTGTGTGCGTGTGTATGTATGTGTTTTGTGGGGCGGGAGGGGGGAATCGAAGTTATCAAGGTGAAATAGGGCAAGTAATACCTGGACCCAACTTCGCGGTCAAAGCCACAGACATTTTACTCTTACTCTACCCATCCATTTATGTCGACGCTGGACCGCCGAAATCCGCCTTCTAAAGACGTCGTAGTCCGTGAGACTATGGGAACAGAGCTAATCAACTCGCCCCATTCACAACTTGTACTTTCATCAAACGTCAACGTCACCGAGCAGTTTAATTCAGAGGGGCGATTTATCTTGAATGGAGGGGCCTATTCAGACGGATCGAGGGCAATCGGGGCGCCTAATTGTCAGGGGGTCCGTTATTAAAGAGGGCACAATAGACAGTCTAAAGGATCAAAGACTCCGATCACCCTAAAGCATGTATTGTCGCTTGTAGCTGTGTAGTGCCAAAGTTATTACGCTAGACTCGCTAGAGTCCTATTCAGTCAAGTGGTACGTACATGTAGTGCGTTTTGGGAGAAAAGAGTCCAAGTTTGAAATCTACAATCTGTTTAGATCTATATCAATAATATTATTTTTTTCCAGTTGAATTTCTCTCACATTTCTGTGTATTCTATGTTAGGAAACAATGTAAAATGTAACGTGCAAGTAGAATTCTACGATTTATTATGCGCTATATAAGCACTTTCCATTAGTATTATTATCAATGTGACATTCGATGATGAGAACGTGAACACTTTGATCGCGCTGGCTTTCGAAAAATCAACTCAGGGAAAATGTCAATACTTTTGTTTAGTATCCCATTGAACTCATGTTTACTTTGCGTATTACATCATATTGTAATGTTCGCATACATCAGACACGTCAATAAGTAATGTACAAGGTTATTGTCTGTATTGAAATTGCTTTAGGTTGTTATTTTTCGAAAGTCTTCACGATCGTGGTGATTAATGTACACACCGTCAATCTGAATTATCCACAAAAATTCTACATTATGCTAACGCTATGTACTGATGCCAAGAGAGGCGTTGTACTTTTTGCCTCAGCCAAAGTTTCATTAGGGACTTTTAGATTTGCGTGGACTGATACGTGTGACGTCCATTCAAGGCAGTGCATTAAAAGGACGTCGACCGTAGCAATCCCCATTGTCTTCGTGCGAATCTAAAAGTCCCTAATGTTTCAACGCACTTTACACTGCTTAATCGATATTGAAGTTTGAAACCAAATGATCACGAAATAATTATGAAGTTGCTGAAGAGCAGCAGAAGATAAGTACATCTGCACAAATATGTTTGTTTAAGAAACCATCCGACGCCGGAAGAGAACCCTAGATAAAATGTAAATTGAGATGGGCGGTAAAACCACTATCAGACCGTTTAATAATAACTTGAAGAGTAATAACTTATAGGGCTAGTAATTGTTCCAGTAAAGATGAAAAAGAATCTTTGAGCTTTATCATTCTTTGTACACTGTTGCCTTTAAATTTGTAATAATTTGTTCTCAGCTATTTCATGAAATGATTGTGACAATATGATTCACTCTTGGTAGATAAAGTTTCTTTCTCCTCACTCCTCCGAAGTTTATTTGTTAGTCTTTATGAATTTTTAGACATTTCCGAGAAGATATAAACTTTATCTTTAAACATGATCAAGAATATATCGTATTGTCACAATCATTTCATGCAACAGTGTATGTCTGCTTGGAAGAATCCTGCAGTCACGATAGCAAATGAATGTCCCCTGAAAAAGTATTCCTCCTGAAATGTCCCATATTTAACATACGGCAAGAAATAGCTGAAAAGTGGGTCCAAACATTTGATTGTAGTCCCATATACCCATTTCTGTGTCCATCGCATGTAAACTTCATCAACTGTGCACGAATTATGATCATTACAAAAACTTAACAGTATACATCCATTCTACATAATCGACCTTTCCAAATTGTTTCTAGACAGTTTTTTTTTCTTCTTCTTCTCAATTTAAAGATCCTTGATCAGAACTCAACTTTAAAAGATGGTTGTGATTTATAATCCGCTCGGACAAGTTAATTTCTTTACCTCATTTGAAGTGTCTTATTTCTCCCACAAAACCAAAAATGTACACTTTTGCTGACACAATCCTTCCTCTCTTCATGAAATGAGCTTAATGGGGAGGGTATCTGACATGCTCGAGACAAGAAGAAGTGGAAGGAGAGAGAGAGAGAGTAATCATGGCGCGAAAGTCAGTAACCCCTCTAAAGAGGGAAAATTCTGACTTTGATAAATGACGATGATTGTGGTTTTGGCATTATTGTTTAAGAATAATAATAATGATAATAATAATAATAACAAAACGGTGCTTATAAAGTTCTCCGAAGTCTCTAAGCGTTTATTCTTGATACTAAAGTTCTCAGAACCTTATACATCTAGATCAAACTATAAAGTGTCATAGCGATTGTTCAATTAAGTTCATATGAACTTTATCTATCAAGAATAAACCATATAATTGTCATTATTATTACATGAAAGGGGAAAAAATTCTTCCAACTTAATGGGCAACATTGCACGTGCCATGTATTGTAATGTATGCGACTGTACCAATATCAATTACACATTGTACAGGGGCGGTGCTGGCTTTTTGTTTAAAGGGGCCGGGGTATATATATTTGACAGTATATTGTGTTCATCCCCCTATCGCTAAATAAAATTGGATGCCCTATCGTTCGTCCAAGTAGTTGTGCCTCTCCCGACAAGTTTTACTTTCATTTCATATTACAGATTCGCTGCAATATCGTCTTAATTTAGATAAATGAGGCACCTACATTAACCATGCAGAGTACTGTTTGTGATTCAACGGAATTATATTATTATTTAAATTTTTTTTTTTTTTCCCCTTCCACAGGGTTCTTTATTTTCAAAACAAATTTCATCATTTACAGAACATCCATATATCATATACAAATAATTAAATAAATAATTTCCATACATAATGGCTTGACACAGATAATAATCATCACGGCCGAAAACTTTTGTGGCAGATAAAAACAAACATTTATGACAAAATTAGTACTTTAAATATATACCAACAACAAAAAACCAAACATAAAATACATGATCATTTTTATGTTAGCACATTTCCAACACTCTCAAAACATTTTCTAAAGTGAAACCATTTCTTTTTCAATTTATTCTCTCTGAGATTTGTTTGGTATATATATTTTTCCATTTCATAATAACGTTTTACAGCTGATAAAATGATATCAAATGATGGTAATTGATTTCGTAATTTAGCTTAAAATATTTCTTGTCTTACAACCATCAGAACACAGTTGAGTGCATTATTATTGCTACCGCAAAATCCAAACAATTTATTTTGATTTGTAAGTTTGATCCCTTCCCCCGTATTACGAAATATCCAGAACTCTAACTTCGACCATACTTCATTAGAACAGTTACAAAAGCAAAAAACATGTATGATAGTTTCATCATTGTTACTACAAAAAGTACACTTCTTGTCAGCCACTA